>BFEA01000992.1:143194-158162 GCA_003427395.1 Chara braunii
GCTGCTTTGCTCCGTGTTGGATGTGTGGACTGTTTTGTCTGCGCACCACCGCCGCCTTGCTGCCTGTCCCGCTTGCTTTGCATGTTCCTCTCTTCAAGTTGTTGTGTTCACTGTGTAGTGTGGCTGTGTTGTCGGTGTTGCCTTGCGCTTCGCTGCTCCGCTGCCTTGCTGCCCACTCGCTGGCCGTGCCTTCCATGTTTCCACGCTGCGCGCCATGTCTTCACTTGGAGACAGTCTGCCTTCAACAAGGGTCAAAGGGTTCATGACCCAAACCATCTCATACGGAGATTCCCGCAGATTGTCGAGGGTTCAGCCTCCTGATGAGTCGGTGCAATTCCGACGAAACAATCTTTCATCATCAGTTTATTTTTTTTTCGGTCTTTCGATGTACTTGGGACTATGTCTTGTATATTTTTTTTCGGTTTGTCTGCCGTCGTGTGCTTGTGTGCCTTTGGTCTCTTTTTGTTGGCGCCTGCCGTGTTTGTTGCTTGGGTGTTGTATGCCCTCCCTCCTCCCCCATGCCCTCCCGCCTATGTGTTGTAGTGTTGTCTGTGGCCCGTGTGTTTCATTGTTGTCCCTTCCCGACCTTTGGACTCGACTCCACTCAGATGCGTATTCTCCTCCTGAAGTGTTGCGATGGTATGGTGCATGGTTTTTACTGTGCAGAGGTCTCCGCAATATGTGCTCACACACATCTCCACACACACATGTCCGTTTGGGGGAAGTACACTCTGTGGAAGTTCCTTCACAGGGCTAATACCCCTGTCCTATCATTCGAACTACTAAAGGTTGTGATGTATATCGTTATCCGGTGTGAAGTATGAGTGGGGCTGTGTTTGTAACAAGATATGTGTAGGTGTTTGTCTGTTTGTGTGTGCGGAGTCCGTGGGGCACCAGTCTGAATGGCCTAGTGCCCCAGGACACTAGTCCATCCAGCCATTCCTCATGGAGGGATAGCGGGTGGGACACACACACACACACACACACACACACACACACACACACACACACAATCAGTTGTCTGTTTGTTTGTTTTCTTGTTGTCGTCTGTCCTCCCCCTAATCTTTTCTAAGTGTTTTTGTTACCCAAACTGAGCACCCTTAAGTAGTGCCAAACAGTCGGTGGTTCCTCGTTTGGAGTGCCTACTGCACTCTTATGGGGCCGCTCAGTTCGGGTTGTCTGTGTTGCCTGTAGGCTGTAGGTGATGACGGATGCTCGTTAGAGTAACTCCCTGGCTCAGTGGGTGGTGGGAACCAACAGTCTGTAGGGATCAACCGTGATGTGAGTAGGTCATGCGCTGCTTTGCTCCGTGTTGGATGTGTGGACTGCCTTGTCTGCGCACCACCGCTGCCTTGCTACCTGTCCCGCTTGCTTTACATGTTGCTCTCTTCAAGTTGTTGTGTTAACTGTGTAGTGTGGCTGTGTTGTCGGTGTTGCCTTGCGCTTCGCTGCTCCGCTGCCTTGCTGCCCACTCGCTGGCCGTGCCTTCCGTGCTTCCGCACTGCGCGCCATGTCTTCACTTGGAGACAGTCTGCCTTCAACAAGGGTCAAAGGGTTCATGACCCAAACCATCTGATACGGAGATTCCCGCAGATTGTCGAGGGTTCAACCTCCTGATGAATCGGTGCAATTCCGACGAAACAATCTTTCATCATCAGTTTATTTTTTCTCGGTCTTCCGATGTACTTGGGACTATGTCTTGTATATTTTTTTTCGGTTTGTCTGCCGACGTGTGCTTATGTGCCTTTGGTCTTTTTTTGTTGGTGCCTGCCATGTTTGTTGCTTGGGTGTTGTATGCCCTCCCTCCTCCCCCATGCCCTCCAGCCTATGTGTTGTAGTGTTGTCTGTGGCCCGTGTGTTTCATTGTTGTCCCTTCCTTGCCTTCGGACTCGACTCCACTCAGATGCGTATTCTCCTCCTGAAGTGTTGCGATGGTATGGTGCATGGTTTTTACTGTGCAGAGGTCTCCGCAATATGAGCTCACACACATTTCCACACACACACACACACACACACACTCTCACATACGCACGCACATGCATTCTCCTGTCTATTGATGGGGAGCGCCACCTGCTGGAAACTTGGTCCAGCGTCCCATGAACATCGTGAATAAAGCACCAACCGGGAACCCAAACACACACTCTCTTCGAGTTGTGTATAGCGAACATGACAAAACATACATACAACATAATCACTACCTTACCCTTCCCGAACCACATAAACAAACGAACTACGGGTTGCGCACCCGTGCCCTCACGGTAAGTCAATACTATAGGGACAATCAATCATTGACTTACCTTGAGGGCACGGGTGCGTATGTGGTTCGAGAAGGGTAAGGTAGTGATTATGCTGTATGTATGTTTTGTCATGTTGGCTATACACAACTCGAAGAGACTGTGTGTGTGGGGTCCCGGTTGGTGCTTTATTCACGATGTTCATAAGATGCTGGACCCAGTTTCCAGCAGGTGGAGCTCCCCATCAATAGACAGGATTAGGCACTGCTGCATGGTCGGTGCATGTTTGCGAGTACTATAGGGAGAGTCAATCATTGATTTACCTTGAGGGCACAGGTGCGTATGTGGTTCGGGAAGGGTAAGGTAGTGATTATGCTGTATGTATGTTTTGTCATGTTAGCTATACACAACTCGAAAAGACTGTGTGTGGGGTCCCGGTTGGTGCTTTATTCACGATGTTCATGGGATGCTGGACCCAGTTTCCAGCAGGTGGCGCTCCCCATCAATAGACAAAAGAATGTATGTGTGTGTGTGTGTGTGTGTGTGTGTGTGTGTGTGTGTGTGTGTGTGTGTGTGTGTGTGTGTGTGTATGTGTGCGTGTGTGTGNGTGTGTGTGTGTGTGTGTGTGTGTGTGTGTGTGTGTGTGTGTGTGTGTGTGTGTGTGTATGTGTGCGTGTGTGTGTGTGTGTGCGTGTGTGTGTGAGAGAGAGAGAGACCTGCAGCATGCAGCATGTCAGTGGCGGGG
Organism: Chara braunii; assembly: GCA_003427395.1. NCBI lineage: Eukaryota > Viridiplantae > Streptophyta > Charophyceae > Charales > Characeae > Chara > Chara braunii. Next base: position 146,174 of record BFEA01000992.1, read on the forward strand.
AGCACAAGGGCAGGCGCTGACCTCCAACAAAAAGAAGAAGTAATTTCATCGAAATACAAAAGTTTTTTCTTTTAGAAATCCGAATAAAAAGATTACAAGTTGTATTCGAATACAACGTGTATGTTTTCTATTCGAGGAACTCTGCTATTCGAGAAAACTGGACCTGCACCGTTTCAATTTCGAAAAAGGACTGCGGCCTCCTCGGCCTCCTACGCGCAGCTACCGGTCCTACACGGTTCTGGACCAAAACCCGTGCGGTCCCACGGGCAGCTACCGGTCCTGCAGTTTTAAATAAGATGTCACAACCCCCTAAACTGCCATGCCTTGCTTTTCCAGCCTTCCAACGACCGTATAACGAACGACGACGAAAAATGTTCTCAGGGGCATAAAATGCACCCCTGACGGGCTGCGAACATTTTGCACACCAGGCGAATCCTGTAGCGAGCCCCAGACCATGAGTTGGGAACTCCATGAAAAAAAAAACAAGTTGAATGGTTAAGTGTCAATTGACTTACCGTGAGGGCACGGGTGCGCAGTCCGTAGTTGTATGCGCTTGATTGATAAAGGAGGCGTTATTGGTGAGGTTTAGAAGTGGGGTGATTGTTGCATGAAAAAAAAGAGTATTTTTGTGTATGCGTCAAGATTAGTGTGTATGTGTTTGTGTGATCCTTAGGATGTTTGTGTTTATCACATCTGTTAGTGTTGGAATGTGTGGGATTAAGGTAATTTGTATGGTATTAATGTATTAGATATTTGACATACCTTGATTCATAATCGGTGTCTTGGTCCATATGTCGTGTATGTGTGTGCTTGAGTGTTTGTTGTTATAAGTTTTTTTTTTTAATTAAATAGAAGTTGTTTTGTCACATGTGACTCACTCAATCGGGCGTTGAACGTGTAGGGCGTTGAATACGTCCACTTTCATGCACATCTGTTTGCATTTGCAAACGCAATGCGTATGTCATTTCAACCTGCGGCCAAGGCCGTGCTCTTTTCGATTCAAACTTTTCCACTTTTCCGCCCTACCGCTGCTTTGCCACCGTTTCGACCAAAAACCAGCGCGCGGTTCCACAGGCAGCTACCGGTCCCGCATTTTTCAAAGAAACTGCCACCCCTCCCAAAAGATCCACCCTACCGCTGCTTTGCCACCGTTTCGACCAAAACCCAGCGCGTGGTCCCACAATGTTACATGCCTTGTTGGGCGATGTATATATATAACCAAGGATCCGCAATGTGATGAAAAGGACTGAATGGACAACGCGGTGTTAGTGAAATTCCAACAAGCAATGTACATCCTGATACATAAAAAATGGCACCGTGTAGCGCAGTAGAAGACTTAGATATAAGCCCTGACCTGACCGAGACTGACCTCTCTCACGTAGTACAAGACAGCGCAGCAGAATGCTAGAATACCAATGACTAGCCCAATCAATATCGCAATGCAGACCAAACATACATCATCCTCATCACAAGTTGTAAAGGGGTCTGGCGCTACACACAAAAAGAATGCGCCAGGTCCAGACCATACACAGACGAAGAGGACGGGATCAGACGAAGAAGAGGGGGAAGATGGGAATGTCGTCAACATCACGTCTTCAGTACAAGTCCCAGATAATCCCTCGTCAAATGTCTGAAGCCCAATGTCGAGTCTGGATCCGAATGTCACCAAGCCCGCTCTCTCGTAGTTTGTTGATGCAGTGAAGTCAGGTAGCGAGAGGGTGAGAGGGAGATGGTGGACTGAGAAGAGGAAGAAGAAACTCTCTCTCTCTCTCTCTCTCTCATGTGCCAGCTACTAACCTGTGAAGATGGCGTTGTGTTGCAGGTATCTCAACGACGAGCTGGAGCTATGGCGCTGCAGGTAAGTCTCGCTGGCCTCCGCCCAATCTCTATCTCTCTCCAGTGCTATTCTAGCTCCTAATAGCGCCCAACGCTGAAGACTACTGCTAACGCTCCTACTAGTACTGCAACGCTCCTCCGGAGTGCTGCTGCTGAATCCTGAAGACAACCTCCTGCCTCCTGAATTGCACGTGAAGTGTTTGGGAAGTCCCTATGAACTACCTGCAACCTGCACGGCGGACCAGTCTTATATAGTGTTGGCCAGTTCAGGAGGCTGCTCTTGCCAATGCCAAGACGTGCCAGACCCTGGTGTTGAAGCTCAAACAAAGGTTGTTTTGAAAACAGGCCCAAAATGACCTATGCTAAAACCCTGATCTGGAGCCTAAGTTTCAGGGCAGGTCGATCTTACGAGGGCCTGAAAATGACCCTCCGTTTCAGGTTGAAAAGACTCAGGGTTCGAAGGGCCCTATTTTAGGTTGAAACCACACAAGTTTTGTAGGCCCTTGTTTTCATACTTTCAGGTTGAAATGACACAGGGCCTGTAGGCCCTTGTTTTCAGTCTTTTAGGCTGGAAACGATACAGGGCTTGTAGGCCATTGTTTTCAAGTTTTTAGGATGAAAACAACACAGGACCTGAAAATGACCCTCGTTTCACGCGCAACATGTAACACACAGGCAACTACCAGTCCCGCATTTTTCAAAGAAATTGCCACCACCCCTCAAAGTGTTGTGTCTACACCTGCTTGCATTTTTTGAACCATCAACGACCGGTATAACGAAGGACGACGAAAATGTCTCGGGGGAAAATGTCTCAGGGGGGGGAAACGCATCCCTGACGGGTTGCAAACTTTTTCACTTTTCCACCTTGTCGCTGCTTTGCCACCGTTTCGACCAAAAACCAGCGCGAGGTCCCACGGGCAGCTACCGGTCCCGCATTTTTCAAAGCAACTGCCACCCCCCCCCCAAAGATACACCATGCCGCTACTTTGTCACCGTTTTACCAAAACCCAGCGCGCGGTCCCACGGGCAGCTACCGGTCCCACAATTTTCAAAGAAATTGTCACCACCCCCCTTCAATTTTCAAAGAAACTGCCACCAAAGTGTCGTGCCTACACCTGCTTGCATTTTTCGAACCTTCAAACGACTAAACGAGCCCGAATCAACGACCGGTATAACGAAGGACGACGGAAATGTCTCGGGGGGGAAATGTCTCATGGAGGGAAAACGCACCCTTGACGGGCTGCGGACTTCCTCTGAAATAGGGCTTCGTAATTTGTCAGGCTCCAACAATCTTGCCTCTGTTCGGCTACCCAAACTGTTCCTTTACTCATTGTTCACCCTTTTCTCAACTTCATCCAGTAATGAATCTACTCCACTGTAGGTGAAATTGCTCGCGGGGATAGAGTGCAGTGGACTCATTACCGAAGGGCACCATTCGCAGGTCCACCTTTGCCCTCCTTCGCAGTGATTCATGTTGTCTCACCTTTGAGAAACCTATTTCCCAGCCTTCAAGGTTTCTTTCTTGTGAGAGAGAATAACACCTTACTTTTTTTTTATCAAGTTTTGACTATTTCTCAATTAATGCTTGTTGTCCTTGTGCAAGGGCCATGTTAATCTTCTCTGCTCCCTCCACCATGTCCACACCTCTATCCGCCCCACAAATCATAGGTTCAACCTCCGACACAAGAACTCAAACAGTACACCACATCCTTCACGCTACCTCCAGCCCGTCATGCCTTCCCCATGTTCCCGCATCGCGGGCGGGATTTCGAATTCTCCCTTTGGTCGCCCTATCCCCCCCCCACCCACTCTCGCTCTCCACTATCCAAAGAGTCTCGCTCTCAGGACCTGGCAGCATTCTAGAAACAGTCTCCCGACCCGACAACACTTTCCAAACTTTCCAAAATGCATCGTACCGCAATTTTCCAGGCACACCTGCTGCACCTGGCTGCTATTCCGTCCAAAAGTAAGTGCTCCAGTAATAAGTGCTTGAAATAAAAGAGTTTTATCAGCCATGTTGAAAACAGTGGAGTGATGCATTTTTTTTTTTTTTTTTTTTTTTTTTTTTTGGAACGGGGCACTTATTTTTTTTTTTTTTAAAGTTTTTTTTTTATTTTTTTAAGGAAAAACATTGTTTCTTATGTAATAAAATTTCACTCGAGGTCGGGGACCTCACAATTCTACCCGGTATCGAGGCACTCTTCAAAATGCATCGTACCGCAATTTCTCGACCGCACCTGCATGCACCTGGCTGTTATTCTATTCGGAAACAGTCTCAGGAGCTGCTAGCACTCCGGAAACAGTCTTGCGACCTAGCAACACTTACTTTTTTTTCTTTTTTTCTTTTTAAAAGGTAAGCTGTATCCTTCTCTCATCTATTTCATCTTTCTTGGTAGTACGCATCTATCTCATCCTCTCACTAGTCTATGTATAGTACGGGGGAACACCAACCTGGATCTCTCCCAGCCCACGGGGTAGGTTGGCACCACAGTTGTGGTGCGAGAGGAAGGCTGTACCAGTCCCTCATCACGGTGATAAGGGGTGGACAAACATTGCCGATGGGGGAAATCGGCGGTGCTAGCGCAGAGCAATGGCCAGTCACTGCACCTCCCCCTACCCCCCCCCAACCCCAAACCCCACACAGCAGTGTCTAATGGCCAATATTGTCGCTGGATTGCCAACAACATCAGCCAAGGTTCTGCCAATGCTGGCTTGGGAGGCCAACGGGTTATCTCTAGCTGGAAGAACACCGAGCTTGCCAGACACGTACGTGAGGACAATGGGGATTGAACCCCCAACCTCCTGAATGCAACTTTTGTGCCTTACCAACCGAGCTAGGCCCGCAGATACTTTCCAAAATGCATCGTGCGGCCACACCTGCATGCACCTGGCTGCTATTCCATCCAAAAGTAAGTGCTTGAAATGAAAAAGTCCTCTTGTCAGCCACACCTCAAATTAGCACTTCCCAAAACGCATAGTGTAGCAACTTTTATGCCACACCTCAAATTAGCACTTCCCAAAACGCATAGTGTAGCAACTTTTATGCCACACCTACATGCATGTGGTTGCTATTCCGTCCAGAAATATTTGTCGATAAATACTTGAAAATGAAAAATAAAAAGTCCAAAATTTCCTAAACTAGAAACGGTGCAACGACCTCGGGCTGCCCGTACATCACTAAACGACCACAAACCCCTCTTTAACGACCGCAACCACACTACTCGCACGAACGGTCGGTCGTTGCCTTGTGACCGCCCACAACCCTCTTTTGCACACAGCGACGCTGTGTCATCCTGGCTGCGAATTGACTGCGTCTTCCTGCAGAAGATGGCAAGGTACATCCTGTACTATTCATAGTAACCGGTGAACCTTTCCACTCTCCTAAGAACGATGCACCGACAATTTTCTCTTTTCGTGGTGTGGCGAGACCCTAAGAATGGAAAGGTGATTTTTTCTTTCTTTTCCCTTTTCTTTCGTTTGTCTTACAAAAACCACACCCTAAGGCTATATAGGGGACTGAGGACGAGGGGGACCGGAACGACCGGTTACACGCTCTGCCACTGTGCTACCAGATTCTTCAGCATCCAAGCTATCAGCCGGAGCAATATCACCGTGATACTGCTTCAGGGCAACTAAGTCATTGCCCTCCCTAGGGCGGATATGGCGTCATTTTTTCTCAACCATAGACCGCCGGTTGCTGGATAGAAGTGGTCGCCCCGCCCACACTTGAACAAGACTCGAAGTTGGTTAGGAATGGAGTAAAAGAGCCTACACTTGCTTGAGATCTAGGGGGGAGACAGGCTTATCAAACTTCCGCATTGACTACTTTTTAGTTCCCTGAGAGCTCGCGAGCCTAGTGACAGTAGCAGAAATCCAAGCCATAAGTCCCTGTAAGTCCTTTGACCACCGTGCCATTATCTTGGGCCTCTCCTTACACCAACACCTATCAAGAGGTCTGAGCTTCTATAAATTCAATACATCACTCCTCAAACTACCGGATCTGCAGACACTAGTCCAACAGTTTTGGTCTCACTGGACCACACAAAACAACGCATCACATCACTAGTGAACTGGTTTAACGCAGGTATCACCGAGATAAGAGAACATATCAAAAAATTATCGATCCTATAGGTAAGGCAGAGAAAAGCGAAGCTTGATGACCTGTTGCACACACTACAACAAATGAATCAAAGAATGTTGGAACGTCCTCTCGAATCTTTCACGTTCGCCCAACTCCATGAGGCAAGGGATCACCTTCAAGCATACTTAGACAAACGCTCTGAAGCCTGGAGAATACAGACCAGAATCAAAAGGGCGGACTCGAGGGTACCATGGCCAAAACATTCTTCCAAAAGGCCAAAAACAAGGCTAGGGAAAACCTGGTACCGCATTACACCATCCTTTCGACCCACGAATGTCAGCTGTCACCAACCCCTATGAGATTGTAGACTACGCAACACAATACTATAAAAAACTCTTCACTTCAAAAAACACACAGTGGGAAAAAGAGATATTGGATAACGCAAGAGGAACGATGCTGTAATATATAGTATCCCTCTTGTCCCAACAACAAAAGGAAGCGCTTGAGTCCCCAATAACATCCAGGAGATTCTCGAAGCCCTGGCGGCAATGGAGGATGAAAAAACACCAGGACTAGATGCATTCCCCAAAGAATTTTGGTTGCACTTCTCACCGTTCCTGCATCACGATCTGATAAACTATATTCACGCAGTGCAGCTAAAGGGCAGATTTTTGGGCCTCATCGGGCAGGGTGTCACCACCTTGAAATATAAGAAGGGGGATAGGGAAGAAATAAGAAAGTATCAGGCCATCACACTCCTCCCGCTTCTCTACAAGATGATATCGAAAACACTGTGCAATAGGTTCCTTTCCTTCATGGGCCACACTATCCACATGGATCAGACAGGTTTAATGCCATAACATAATATTCAATACAACATTTTGTTAGTGAATGAGACCATAAAGTACGCACAACGACGATTGGATGTAACCATCCTATTTATCGATTTCGAAAAGACGTACGACCATGTGGACAGATACTTCCTGGACCGATGTCTAGAAAAAATGAACTTTGGACAGAGGTTCAGACAATGGGTGAATGCACTACATAGCTCGACAACGACCAATATTATGATCAATGAACATTTATCCCCTCCCTTTGTGCTACAAAGGTCGGTCAGGCAGGGCGACCCCATCGCTCCGCTCCTTTTTGTCATTGTCATGGAGGCTCTAGCAGCGCTAATCCGAGTGAACCCAACCATAGAAAATATACCCATCCCGAAACTCTCAGCCCACCTAATTCCGGTAACCTTCCTGTTCGCCACTTACCTCACTGTTTTGATCAAAGCTCCACAAACAATATGAAAGTTTTGGCTGATACAATCCATATCTTCTCCACCTCGACATGAAGGTAAGCCGGGAATCCAAAGCAAAAGGATGGTGGCACAGAAAGCGGGGCTACCCCCTCCAGACGACCCCCCAGTCAACTGGCGTCCGAAGGAAGAAGCCATCCAGGTGCTGGGAGTGCGGCTCACAGCAATGGGCCCTACTCTCACCTATCTGCTCCTGCTCTGGCTCTTTCTCCCAGCATCGCATGGTAGACTTATAACATTGCTTGCTTTATTGCCCAATTGCCCAACATCTTTGGTAGTGGTGGAGCGCAACCTGACACTGCCCCACCTCTGACGAACTCCCATGGGATCCGACACTGCGCATGCTAGGACAGACGAAGAAGATACCGACGATGTGGTCAGTGTTTCACATTTACCTCTTTAAATATACAAGGTTGGAGGTGCTTATGACAACTTGGCGCGCCCGGTGCTCCCACGAAAGGAAAGAACACACCGTTGGCTACCTCCAGATAAAACAACATATAATAGATACAATAACACATAACATAAAAACATATGGCTGCAACTCAAGAACTCCTTGGCGACAATAACGGACCGGGCTGAAAGGGACGAGAAGCTAACCATCTTTTAACATACATGGCTAGATCCAGGCAGGCAGATTGCAGAGGTAGATGACATCCTACATCTACAATGGAAACCCCGGTGACCGGTGTCGGTGTTGAGCGCATCGGCCCTCGCTCATGCGAGGGCCCTCCCGGCCGCGTCACGCAGGAGAAACTTAGGCTTTCAACCTTTTAGAGACAACTCAGGGATACATGGTAACCTGCGTCGACCCTTCGCCGCTCCGGCCGAGTGCGCCAGCTATACATCCCGGTCCCCTACTACAGGATTGGTTCTCGCTGGGCACAACTTACCTTCCCTAAGGGGTTGTCACCACCCTTAGGAGCGTATCCCCGTCGAGCTACCGGCCCACATGCGAAGACTTTTATAATGCAATTGCAGAGGTAGGTCGACAGAGGGCGTTTGCTCGTTCACTGTAGCATAGGTACGCATGGTTGAACGCCAAAGTGGACCCGAACGTCGTCCGTCCCTGGGGCGCTGATCTCCCATGAATCCGAACGTATGCCGGTCGACTAGGACGTGATATTCCAAGCGTGAGGAAATCTCAATCAATCATAGTCCCTTCTTTCAAAGACAATCAAGAGTTAATAAAACAAAATGTTTTCAAAAGAAGACTCAGGTCAACGTAAGTTGACTTATCCTCTGAAATCGATACAATCATGCATACCACTCATTCAGACCAAATCAATAAAGGCTGACTCGACTTTCATCCAGACAAACGAGAAAATAATTCAGACAGACGAGAAAGATAGAGAGAATCATTCGGAAAAAATGAGTAACCTCAGGGAATGAGTCCAAGTCCAATTGCGTCCCTCTTCTTTGCGTTTGCTTCATTTTCGTCATCTTTTTTTCCCTTTAATTCACACGCACATACAAGCACAAAGATGAGAAAACAACCATTCTTCCACCACTATCACCCTCATCCATCTCAGTCCACATGTCGTACCTGCGGTCAGATCCAACAAAACAAACCACACAAACACCACAACTCAAGCCTTTACTGTTGTCAGACTCCCAGTCGCACGAGCAGACACACACTTCCTTTACCTTTTCTGTGAACATTCAGAAAACCAGGGTCAAGCAAGTGTGGGTTCACACAAGTGTGAAAGGAACTGAGTCAGGTTAACTGACCTTAAGTGAAGCCGAACTGAAGATAACAAACGGCTCACTCAAGAAAGCCATATAGATTACACCCCACGTGAGAAGATCGTCGCAATAAGCTGTCAGAAACGTGATCCACACCACTCCCTCAAAAGGATCGCCCACTGACACACAATCCCCTCAGTGTCCCAGCGTCGTCACCACTTATGACCAATACCACTATGCCACCACTGTGTCGAGGCGTCATTGCCACAATATGCTCTCATCACAACGTCAATCTAGAAGGAATCAGTAATGTTGCATAAGCAGTGCCCCTGCACCACCGCCGTTCAAAATGGTGTTGCCGCCGCAAAAATTGGGCAGCGTTCTCGCTCCATCGCCCAAAAAGGCTGCCACCGCTGCGTCGATCTAACAACAACTTCCTTAAACCTTGCAACAATGGCCGTCGACGCCACAAAAAAAACGACAGCGCTTCCTCGTCACCGCAAAAAAATGTTGTCGTCGCCGCACCGAGTGGACAACATTTTTCCAGTATTACTCCACAAAAGAGTATTGCCGCCGCAAAAATCAGGCAGCGTTCTCGCTCCACGCCATCCCAATTTTAGTGCTGCCGCCATAAAAATCCGACAGCGCTTCCACATCACCGCAGAAGAACGTGCCATTGCCGCTGCAAAAATCTGGGCAGCACCTCCCCTGCGTTACAAAAATAGCTGCCGACGTCACACCACGTGGGCAACATTTTCCCACTGCTGCTCAAAGATGGCTGCCGCAGTCGAAAATCCGCGCAGCATCTCCCTCACACACCACTATCACCAAGGTGGTGGCTATGGCAGCCTCCACCCCGCGCACCTTGCAGTCCTCCGACGCTCCTTCCTCCCTCCTTGCCGAGATGGCAGCTATGGCTGTACTCCACAACTATGGCCACCTCCAGCAACCTCTTCCTTCCTCCTGCAAATCTCCCTCGCTGCCAGCAGCTCCGCTCCGCCTCACTTCTCTGCAGCCAGCCAGCAAACTCACAAGTGAGAGCCCAACACTACTGCCAAGAATACTTGGCTGCTGGGGCTGGAGGCTGCTTTTATAACCAGAGAAGTGGCTGAGGCAGCCACTCTGCCTCAGCCAAAACTCGGATCTGAGGCCAACCCTTGATCTGCTCATGATCAAGGGCCGGATTTCGATCTCAGACTTGAAAAACTCAAGTCCCAGGCTCAGGCATTGAACATGGCCTGTCATTCTGGCCGGATTCAACCTTAAATTGGCTGATTCTAGCTAGATGCAGGAGCCTGTTCATCTCGAACAGGCATCTGCCTGTCCATTCCCATAGGGCGCGCACCTGTGCTGCACCCACAGCCAGGTGTGCAACTTTTCCTTTTTTTTCTTTTCTTTTTTTTTCTTCTTTTTTCCGTTGGCCCAAGCCAACGGGCACGTCAAATCTCGTGGCTTTTCAACCACGAGCAGCCAACCCCCAAATTGTTGAAATACAAGCTCGAGTTCGATCCCTACCGGGATCAAAAAAAAAAAATTGGCCCATTTCTCGATTTATGCGTGCCATCCTTGCGCAGGGGCCATGCTAACCTCTTCTGCGCGACTGATTCCAACCACACGATCTCATTGATCACGTGGCCGAAATCGGCCGCGCTAACTTACCTGGCTGCTCCATAACAGAGCCAGCCCAAGGTTGCATACGGATTCGAACACCATGTCTACGGGTTGATAGTCTGCTATGTTTACCTTTTGGGCTGGCTTCTACTATGGTTATAATAGGAGCAGCCCTCCTACTTGAAGGCTGTGGAGCCTAGCCGATCGACCCTTAGTAGCACAACCGACTCCCCCAGCCTCGGGCCTTGCCGGCCTCGCCTGTTCGAGGCGTCGCAGGCCCTGCTTACTGGTCGTGCCTTACCGGTTAGCCGCGCTACCCTGGCTTGGTAATCACCTAACTGGGTAGGGCTCGGCACCGGCCAGTTGGCCTTCTAGTTCAAAATCCAACCTCGCACGCCTAGACTTCCTATTCTCCTTGCGCCGCGGCTCTATACCCGGCGCACCCTGTTTTTAGCCTACTTACGCCCTGAATCGCGCGGCTGCTAGACTAGGTATAGTTCTAGTCTTTCCATGACCGCGCACTACTGCGGCCTTGTCAGGAACTACGGACAACAGGTCGTACTGCCGGCTCCCGCTGTTTCGAACGAACGTCGATGACGTCACACGTCAACGACATCCGGCTTTAGGTCTCTCAGTTATAGGGTTGGTCTGAATAACTTTGGCAACGTTGTCAGCCCAAATAGGGGCACATTTTTGCATCTCGCAGAAGGTGCGTTTTTGACAATATTCGAGAGAATGTCTCATTTCAGTGTGGCCATAACCCACTCTCGGAAGTTGGAAATGGCACGCACTTTTGATTTGATTAGAGAGTGTGTGGGCGTGCACTTTGAGGGTACGCACGAGTATTTGGGCGGATATCTGGTTATGAGAGCGGCGCCTGCACCTCGTAGCGTGGACTAGGTAGAGGTTGTGAGGCAATTGCAGTAGCGCATGCGGAACGGATTCACGTTCGAGACCGACATTTGGGCAGTTTGGGGTAAAATTTAGTCTTTAGACCCGTTTGACTCACTGGTTATGGCACTAGGATCAGTAAAAGGTAAAAGAGGGGGACTTCCTAGGCTGACCACGACATTATTCAATGGCAGAAGCCGCGGGCGGCGCTATACTAGTTGGAGTTTTTGGGTATCGACACTGTTGTGCCGCATGCACGACGGCGGCAGGGGAAACTGACCCCTTCATGCAGCAAGGCCGACTACGTAGGAGCCATAAACATGGTTGAAGGGCCAAAGAAAACAACTTTTTACATTGTGCAACAGGCCTTGGGGCAGCATGGATAGATACCCTTTATAGTGAAATCCGCGCCTGCTATATCCAAGCTTGGGCCTAACCCTATAGGTTACGACTTAGACTAACACTATCGAGATCCGGAGATCAAGGCCAGCAGCTGGCAAGGACGGAGCGGAGGAGCGTATTGTGAAGAAAATTGAGGGGTTGAGGGTCCCTCGGGACTATCCCCCTTAGTT
>BFEA01000992.1:158387-168556 GCA_003427395.1 Chara braunii
GGGGGATCCGGCAGCGGGCCTGACGGGCAGAACCAGAGGGGAACCAATGGGCTCCTCCTATTCTCCCCTGCCCATTAGCCTTTTTTATTTTTTTCTTTATTTTTGGTTCCCGTCCCAGTTCCGGTACCGGTGTGAAACCCAAAAGCCTAGCTCAGTGGGTACACCCCGGAACTGTGGGAAAATATCGGGCGGTCCTTCGGGACATCCGTTAAAATTGGAGCGATACAGAGAAGACTAGCATGGCCCCTGCGCAAGATTGACATGCAGATGTGGGACTGTGCCCAACTATGTTTGCTGTTTCCTTGGTTTGGGCCTTGCGGGACTTGATTCCGTGATCAGTAAATTTATATTTTTGGGTCGCAGAGTCTTGGGCCACCGGGCATGATCTTCAGACCATAGCTAGTAGCCTCTACTTGACAACCTGGGCCTTTTTCAGCCTATCTGTTCTTGTTCTCTTCTGTTTTTTCTGAAAACGGGTAGGCTTGTAGGTCTAATTTTTATTTTATTTTATTTTTTCTCTCTCCCCTTCGTTTTTTCTATAGGTTCCCATCTAGGTGCATGTAGGCAGGTCCTGAAAGTTTGGCCGTAGATGTTAGCTATCTGGATGTCAGATATGTTAGTAAGGTGACTGCAGTGCTTTAGTAGAAAAAATCAGGTAGAAAAGGCTGGAGGCCGACGAAGATGAGGTTCGCTCAGTCTACCTTTCTACTAGTGAGTTTGGTGAAGACAGCGTTTGCTTCACTGCGCTATTTTTCTTGAGAGCGTATATGCAGGGCATCTCCCTCTTGCACTGCTGATGGCCATAGCTGGGGACGGGTAGCTCTATTGGTGACAGAACAGGGCATGGCGCTCGAGTGCAGGTGAACACTTTTTCATAGTCATGTGCTTGCTGGGATGAGGACAGTAGCCACCAAAGCCACACTTCACTCCAGCGTGGCAAATCTCCACCTCCATCGAGTTGCTGTTCTTCGTCATCATCCTAGGAGTTCGGCTCCCTTGATAAAGTGAGCACTTCATCTACAGCGGGCTGGAGAAAGAGGACGCAGAACTGTTAAAAGAGCGTGCATGAAACTGGCCGGGATCCAGTCTAGGTACGTGAAGGTGTGAAAGGGAAAGTGACGAAGGTGGGAAGTGGATATGGCGAAGGGAGAGAACCGTAGCCTGCTCAACACTTAATAGAATCGGGTAGGGTGAAGGTCCAAGTTGAAGTTTTCAGGGCAGGCGACCATGAATCTGCGCTCAGATTCGGACGAGAGTTAGTGGGAGAGAAGATAACATGAGAAGAGAGAGCGCGAACCGCGACGGGGAGAGAGGTGGCCAATGAGAGACGAGAGAGGAAAGAGTGTATCTCACTCAATTCTTAATGGAATTGAGTGAGTAAGGATGCTAATCGGAGGTTTTGGGGCATTCCTGATCAGACGGCCGCATCAGATTTTCAATCTGAGCAGCGGATTTTGAGCTATCAGAGGTAGGGGCTGCGCGATATGAAAACGAGGACGGGGCGGATAGGTGCATGGCGGAAGAGATTTCTGTCAGAGTAGTGAGGGCTGATGGACAGCGCCACCAGACAGTTGTGGGATTGAGCGCTGTGAAGATGGGGAGGCCGCTGCGATGGTGATCTACAACTTGCGTGTCGGAACTTGGATATGGTGGCGGAAGGCTTGTCGATCTGTCGAATAGCTGGTTCGAATAGCTGGTTCCCTTCGAAGCCTCCCTTGGGGTAGTTGGAGTTGATGAGCAACGGTGTCCCCGTTGTAGGACCAGCTGCTGACTGGCACTGCGTTAGCTCGAAAGAGGACTCGGAAAAAAAAAAAAAAAAAAAAAAAAAGAACATAGACACGGGTTCCTGGTAGGTACATCCGAAGATGACGAAGAAGGAGGTAAGAGAAAGAATGACTATGGAGGGGGTGATAACTTGAACTCAGCTCAATCCGAAACGGATTTGAGCGATGTAAAGGCCGAGCGTGGGGTTTTGAAGTGCTGCGAACGAGATGGCGATGACAGATTTTTGAGACAGGCATCCGTTTGACGGCTGTGAACGCTAGAGGCTGCGTGAAAATCTCCGGCACGATTCTGAATGTCTCGATGTATTTGACGAAAGATTCATTTTTCGAATTTGCTCAGTCTGGTGAATAGTGCAGCAGGCTGATGGGCCATACTAGCTAGCTAGCTAGAGAGAGAGAGAGAGAGAGAGAGAGAGAGAGAGAGAGAGAGAGAGAGAGAGAGAGAGAGAGAGAGAGAGAGAGAGAGAGAGAGAGAGAGAGAACTTACCTGGCGGGAGCAGGGCGACCAGCGACAACACATATTTTCACATTCTAGCGGGAGATTCATTCCCATTTTGTGGACTTAGCAAGAAGAGGAGTCAGCCTCATGTTTGTGCCCATAATGATTGCCATCTCTTTCCTGTCCATTTATGTCAGTCCTATTACAGACTCCATCTTGTCCATCATTTGAATTGCTGAGGTGGTGATCCCTCCACTTCAGGATGCGCAGGCGCCGTTTGATCAATTCGGTGCTAGTAGTTGTGGCCCGAGCCCAGGCGCTGGTCGTTATTCTAGTCCGGAGTTTGTTCATTGTAATACTCAACAGTGTCTGCAGTATGGTCATCTTCGTTTTTCTTATGAAGGTCGGCCTGCTGCCTAACTAAGGTCCTGGACAAGGCGTGAACCTGGTCGCAGGACCAGGGTACGTGCATTGGGCAAGAATGAGTGACAAGAGAATTGGTTGCGAAAGTGGTGGGGATTCAGGCGGCAATCATCTCACTATGCTGGCTTGCTGGTGAGTGACCGTAGGTGATGACTACCTCATTGGACTATGTTAGACAAACGGACCTGGCTCGGTTGGTACGCACCTGAACTGTTGAGTTGCACGAATTGAGACTTTTCGGATGAAGAGAGTCGGTTCGATCTGTTTAGGAAAACGATTCATCATCAGCAGAGTTGTTGACCCTCTTACCGCAACCATAGCTAGGACTGTTGTTGCGCTGAGGGACTGACCTGGGATACAGTTGGTGAACTGCTGAACAGACGCAGCTTGCAGAGGCTACTGCACTGTCACTGGTCCAATTGTGTGAACTGCTGAGAACTGGCTACGTTGGTATGCCTAATGCATACCTGCTGACTGTGACCACAGTCTGAACTGTTGCGGGTAGCGGACTGTGTGACCGCATACGGCTATTGCTGCGGCATTCGGGCGACAGGTTGTTGAGAGACAGTTGTTGTGTGCACAACCGTTCTCGCTACATAGCAGGGGTACGAAGCAGGTACACAGGTCCCGCTTGGAGTCAATTGGGTGAGTGGGTGCGGCAGACACTGTTATTTTGAGTGAGCCGCTTGCACGTTGTCGTCGGAACAGGCCTCCGGAGAGGGGGGAGGTGTGTCTCGATTGCTGAACCTGCTGAGTTACGAGTTCTAAGGAATTCTTGTGTTAGTGTGCCGCTACTACACTAAGGTTCGGCTGATGCTCTCTTCGGCGAAGTACAACTGTTGTGTAAGCCACTACAACGGGCCACTGCAGTTGCTGCCGGTTGCTACAGCTAAACAGCTGTTTGTTATTCCCGCTACTACAGCAGGCTGGGTCTTTCTGCTCTGGGACGCTGTGTTACTGAGCGAGAGGGACTATTGCTGTTGCAATCTGCTGTTTCTCAAAGAGGCTGCTGTACGAACGATGAGGGTTCAGTGACAAGGTGATTTGACTAAGTTAGCAGCAAAGCATGGTTGCACTCTTACTGCAAAATGAAGTTGACGTTTTGAGTGCAGACTGAATTCCCGTAATCAGAGTGCCCGCTGGTCTGCACAACCTGTTTTCTTTTGCCGGTCCAAGCTACTGTGTCCTTGCTATTTGCACTATTGGGGAGGTTGTCGTGTCTCTCAGGCTGGGGCAGCGCTGAAGGGGCAGTGGGTAAGCCATATAGCTGTTGAGTTTTTCGCTGGCTCAGGCTGGTATGACAGCGAGACCTGTGTTGGCTGCTGTTGGTGGCAATAGACTGTCGCAGTGGGAGAACTGAGTTTGCAGCAGCACCCATGAGTTGCTGAATGTCGGGTCCTGCTGGTTGAGCTTGTATCAGGCGGATTGCTGTTTCGACCGCACCTCATCGTATTGCAATGTTCTCAATCGCCGTGTGAGCAGCATCCAGTTGAGCTAGGCTGCGATTACCGTGTTTCAAGTAGAGCACGGGGGCGTGTTCTATTTGGACGGTGCGTTTCTAGGCTGTACAAATGCATCCTTAGTCAGCAGTTGAAGCGGTTTGAGAATGTGATCAGGCCTTTACGGACGGGTTACTGCGGCGACTTGAGAGACAATCAAAAGGCAGCTACTTGCGTTTTGGCCGTGGTTTGGCCGGCTTCACAACATTTTTTTTTTTGGCCACCATTGCGAGGCCCTCAGGGGCATCAAGGTAACAAGGCCCTCTCTTGCGAGTTGAGTTGTCCCTCTCTTGTATCTCGAGCGTCTGAAACCCCTCCTTCTGCCCTTCTTACTCTAAGTCTAGTCTAAGGTTAGGAGGGGAAGGCGGCAGGCGGGATTGCAACCCGCAGGTCCGCATCAAGACCTTGTGGGAGGTCCACCCACCGATTGCGGGAGCTCTGCCGGAGCCCAGGCGGGGTTCTAGAGGCAGGGAACACTCAGGTGTAATGATCGTTTTACGTGTGTGAGCCTATCCCTAAAGTTATATTATCTTTTTGCTATTTTGTAAATATGACTGAGGAAGGATAACTGTTTGTTTATTTGTTTGATTTCAGGACGTTGTTTTGCAAAGTAAGTTGACAAATATGTATTGAGTTAATTCATATTATCAGAGTGAATTCAGACAACACAAAATTATGACCTATGTTGCGGAGACTGGGCGAACGCGTAAGTTGCGGGTTGCTCTGTCTTTCACACTCGTTTTATTTGTTATCAAGCAGGCTAGACTACCCATAAGTTGGGTAGCTTAGTTCTACGCTATATATAACCGTTCGGGCTGGCCGGGCACAACATAAGTTGTTGTGTTCTGGTCATATGACTTTCGTTGTTGTTCAAGCAAAGGCTGGACTCCTTATAAGTTGAGGTGGTCCAGACCCTTTGTGTATGCCGAATGTTTAGGCTGATCAGGCTCACCATAAGTTGGTGCGGCCCGGTCATACACCTTATGTCGATTGTTCAGACAAAGGCTGACCACACCATAAGTTGGTGTGAATCAGTCTTATGCTTTATTATTCAGGCGAGACTATTCACACCACAAGTTGGTGTGGTCAAGTCATGAGCCGCCATCATTAAGTGAATCAGAGTATACAAAGTGATACATTACTTATTTATGTATATTCATGGCAGGCTGGGCGCCATAAGTTGGGAGATCTAGCCATATAAGCCGGTAACAGACAAAGCAGAGGGAAGGAAGATTACAAAATGGTGTGGTAACTTTGGGCAGGCTGACTCATTCATAAGTTGGGTAGTTGGTCCTATGTCCTTCATAACACGAAAGCAGAAAAATATATAAAGTTTGGCTATTTCTTTTTCTAAACATAACTGATGTTTGAATGGGGATCCTCATGAGTTGAGATGATCTGACCACTCGTCTGAAGAGAGAAAGAACTTGTAACTCTACTTATTGAATGTAATTGTGTTGTGGAGGCTGGGCGAACGCATAAGTTGCGGGCTGTTCAGTCACACGCGCTTGTTTGCTTGTTAGGCGGGCTAGACTACTCATACGTTGAGTAACCTAGTTCTACGCCACATGTCATCGTGTGGCCTGGCTAGACACATCATAAGTTGGTGTGTTCTGGTCATATGCCTTTCGTCGTCTGTTTAGGCAGAGGCTGGACCCCTTATAAGTTGATGTGGCTCAGTTATTCGTGTATGCCGAAAGTTTAGGCTGACCAGCCTCATCATAAGTTGGTGCAGCCCTGGTTATATGCCTTATGTCATTCGTTCAGACAAAGGTTTATCACAACATAAGTTGTTGTCGTAAGTTCTATGCCTTATGTCTATAAGTTGAACATGGTTGTATTGCGAAGGCTGGGCAAACGCATAAGTTGCGAGTTGTTCGGTCATTCTCGCATGTGGCTTTATCTAGGCTAGGCTGGACTACTCATAAGTTGAGTTGCCTAGTTTTATGCTATATGTCACTGTATGGGTTGGCCGGACGCAACATAAGTTGTTGTGTTCTGGTCATATGCCTTTTGTCGTTGTCTAGGCTAAGGCTGACCCCTCATAAGTTGAGGAGGTTCAATTCTTTGTTATGCCGAATGTTCAGGCTGACCTGCCTCACCATAAGTTGGTGCGGGCCGGTCATACGCCTTATGTTACTGGTTTTTGCAGAAACTGGTCGCACCATATGTTGGTGTGGGATGGTCTTATGCGTTACGTATACTCGTGTTACCAGGCCGGGGCACCATAAGTTGGTGTGGCGTAGCCATATAAACTGGCAAGTCAGTCACATCCATAAGTTGGGTTGACTGATCCTATGTCTTATGTAAGGAAAGGTAAAAAAGGAATAACGAGGTTTTTTTAACGAACTATGTGACCTGAAAAGGAACCTGTGGGTTGGTGAGAGATGTTGTTGTGCTCACCCATGTATGTTTCTGTTGGGGTATCTCTGGGGATTTGTCTTTTTTTGATAGCTTAGTCGCTTTAGATGCTCGCCGAGTGCTCGAGTTATAGGTAGATAAAATGGATGATGGGGAAACTTGGGGTATGATAGGAGTGACCTTATTAGAAATTAGGACTAACGATGACTCACGAAACCATCTTCAAGTGGGGTTCGTGTAAACTATCTCCAGTTCGACTATCTAGTGAGTGTCAGAAGTTAGTCCCAAGTATAGTTGTACTTTGTCTTTGCAATTTCAACTTTGTATAAATCTTGGCAGTCTCCTGTTCCTACGGGAAGCGCTGCCAAAATTTTTACAAATATGAAGGAGTTAGTCATTTTTGGACTCCTGGAAATTATGAAAAGACACTTTTCCTACGGAAAGCGCTGCCGAAATTTTGCAAAAATTGAAGGGTTAGATTACTTTCTGCTAGAAGAAATTTGGCAATCTGCCCTGTTTAGGAAAGATACTTTCGGAAGTTTCAGGGGTTTCTGTGGAAGAAAGTGAGGAAGGAAGCTAGTAGAGGAGCTAGGCTACGAGATGGAGCACATTCTCCATTTCGCTCAAACGTAGTAGTGCCTTTCCTTGGTCTGTATTGTGATACAGGGCTGCGAATTCGATTGAAGGCTTGACTTGTTCAGCCTGATCCTACAGACCATTATCGTCTGTTATCATTGATAACAGGTCGGTTGCCGATTCATCGGTCTACGACAACAACTTTCCTGCTTCTGCATCTCAACCTAAGGCCTTGGCTCTTGTGGGCTTTTATGTTTCTTAGGGTTTTTCACCCAGACTTCTTTTCAAATGACCATTTCAAAAAGACCGAGTACCTTTATTTTCAGGGATGGTGGAAATTGGTTGGGGCTTGTATGCACAAGGCAGGGTGTGAGTCACAGAAAAACAGTAAAGTTGACTCCTTTAGTACGTGTGATGTTGTTGTTGCTTGAACCTTGTGTGATCGCAGGTATGCTTACGAGATCTTTTGAATTGAGCTTGGCGATAGTCTGAGTATTGCGTGAATGCTGATGGACAAGCCACACAACTGCTGTGAGAGTGATCGTCTAATACCACACGAACTTCTGCTTGACTATGTGGACTATCCTTACTCTTACCCTTTAAAATTATTTTGGTCTAACGTTATAGTCCGTGGCAACCGTCAAAGTCAAACTCCTTGATTTCTCTCCAGACCCTGGATGATGGAGCCTGCTTCCTAGGCCACGAGAGGTGACTGCCACCACAGGTTTGAACCTGTGTACCACACACTCTCCGCAGGGTGCAAAAGAGGGTGTGGTGATCAACCGCCTTGGCGGTTGTCTAGCGTCGAGAGATTAACCTCTCTTGGCGCATGTTAGCCGACACTTGAGTGTCGAAGCGTGACCCCCGAAATTATCGGGGGTCGCACGATTGTCGATACCACATAGTACTACATCGTTGCGACTGCTTGCATACGCTTGCATCGCTGGTCGATATGAGAAAGACCTGAGAGTGCAGAGGACTCATTACCGAAGGGCACCATTCGCAGGTCCACCTTTGCCCTCCTTCGCAGTGATTCATGTTGTCTCACCTTTGAGAAACCTATTTCCCAGCCTTCAAGGTTTCTTTCTTGTGAGAGAGAATAACACCTTACCTTTTTTTTATCAAGTTTTGACTACTTCTCAATTAATGTTTGTTGTCCTTGTGCAAGGGCCATGTTAATCTTCTCTGCTCCCTCCACCATGTCCACACCTCTATCCGCCCCACAAATCATAGGTTCAACCTTCGACACAAGAACTCAAATAGTACACCACATCCTTCACGCTACCTCCAGCCCGTCATGCCTTCCTCATGTTCCCGCATCGCAGGCGGGATTTCGAATTCTCCCTTTGGTCGCCCTATCCCCCCCCCACCCACTCTCGCTCTCCATTCTCCAAAGAGTCTCGCTCTCAGGACCTGATACCATTCCAGAAACAGTCTCCCGACCCGACAACACTTTCCAAACTTTCCAAAATGCATCGTACCGCAATTTTCCAGGCACACCTGCTGCACCTGGCTGCTATTCCGTCCAAAAGTAAGTGCTCCAGTAATGAGTACTTGAAATAAGATCCAGGTTGGTGTTCCCCCGTACTATACATAGACTAGTGAGAGGATGAGATAAATGCGTACTACCAAGAAAGATGAAATAGATGAGAGAAGGATACAGCTTACCTTTTAAAAAGAAAAAAGAAAAAAAAGTAAGTGTTGCTAGGTCGCAAGACTGTTTCCGGAGTGCTAGCAGCTCCTGAGACTGTTTCCGAATAGAATAACAGCCAGGTGCTTGCAGGTGTGGTCGAGAAATTGCGGTACGATGCATTTTGAAGTGTGCACGGTTGAAAAAAGGAGAAGAGCAAAGAGAAGGAATGTTTTGAGAGAGTGATCTAGCACACAGCGATATGGATCAGGCGAACACAACTGAGGCAAGCCACATTGTGTTACTTGAGATGTGGTTGAGGACGTGAGCTCTTAACAGTATTAAAGAAARGTTAGGTCACGTTACTCAGCCAGTCGAACAAACGAGGGATATCATAAAAGCTTGCGGCAAACTATTATCCGTATGAGTATGATTCAGCCATCCCTGATCAGAGAAACAAACTACCTTGAGTTGGCTAACACCACAGGTCTAGTATCAACTTTTGCCTTGTGGTGATATCCAAAAACTTTACTGAAGTTAAAATAAAAAACACATAAGTTTCATAGTTTTTTCTTGAAAAAAAAAAAAAGTTTTTGCCTCAGAAAAATTAGTTTTTGAATTTTTAAATTCAAAGACAAAGTCAAAAAATAAAATAAAAACTTGCGCAATTTAGATCTCGAAAAGATCTACAAACCCATTTATTTTGTTTTTTTTTTTGAGAATTTTTAAAGTCTAAAACAATTTTTGAAAGTCACAGCCGAACCCAACCGCGACCGAAGCCGCGGCAGCCGTAATCACGACCGCCCTCCGAGCTCGACCTTGCGGACGCGTCCGCGGATGTTTCGTAGGCATCAACATTCGATCAAAGGCGGAGCACGACATCCTAATTAGCCTTCATAACTTTGAGCCTGAGAACGGCTTTCCTCTTTGAGTGTGGAGCCTCCTTACAGCCACATGTTGTCCGACCTATTCATTGTCTGGGACCTGGAGCGTGGCGGAAACAGGAAGGATAAAGAGGTCCTGGTGATGAAATACAAATCCGACAGAGACAGGGAGATGGATGGGAAGAGAGGCATGTCGAGACATGTATTCCCATAGGCAGAATCAGCGGGAACATGCAGTTAGCATGGTCAGGGAGGAAAAATACATAGAGCATGTGTTCTATTTTTATGGACACGACGGTAAGCTGCACAACACTGGCTCGTTTCTRGAGACGGTGGAGCAGGCCAGAGCATGGCTCAAATGAGTGCAAGGACACCCGAAGTTTCTCACCAGCATCTCAATTAGTAAAACGCCACTCGAAAGTCTACAGTTTTCTGAGTTCGCGATCAARTACTCAACATTCAGAGACTTGTACTTCAGCAACACTTAATCATATGAGTTACCTTAAAGTTTCAGCTAAGACCAATCGGCATTCAGTCATTGTCACTTGACACAGAGATCAATACCAATCAGAT
>BFEA01000992.1:206348-230475 GCA_003427395.1 Chara braunii
TCATGGAAGAATCGGAGGATCTCCTACTAGCATGTGAGTGAAAAGCAAGATCTACACTAGTCCAAATCACAAGAAATGAGCATGAGATCATTCATGAAAGAATCGGAACATCTCCTACTAGTGTATGAGTGAAAAGCAATATTTACACTAGTCCAAATCACAAGAAATGAGCATGAGACCATCCATGGAAGAATCGGAGCATCTCCTACTTGCATGTGCGTGAAATACAAA
Organism: Chara braunii; assembly: GCA_003427395.1. NCBI lineage: Eukaryota > Viridiplantae > Streptophyta > Charophyceae > Charales > Characeae > Chara > Chara braunii. The sequence continues at coordinate 206,580 of BFEA01000992.1, forward strand.
AGTTGAAGTAGCCCAAATCACAAAGATTGATTAATGAGATCATCCATAGAAGAATCGGAGCACTGCCTACTTGCATGTGAGTGAAAAGTAAGAGCTACACTAGCCCAAATCACACGAAATGAGCATGAGATTATTCATGAAAGAGTCGGAACATCTCCTATTAGTGTGTGAGTGAAATGCAAAAGTTACACTAGCCTAAGGCCATATCACAAGATTTGCGCAAGAGATCATCCATGAAAGAATCGGGTTATCTCGTACTGGCATGTGAGTGACAAGCATGATCTACACTAGTCCAAATCACAAGTAATGAGCATGAGATCATCCATAGAAGAAGCGGAGCACTACCTATTAGCATATGAGTGAAAACAAGAGTTTGAGTAGCCCCAATTACAAGTGTTGAGCATGAGGCCATCCATAGAAGAATCGGAGTACTACCTACTAGCATATGAGTGAAAAACAAAAGTTTGAGTAGCCTCAATAAGAAGAAGAAAAAAAAAAAAAARAAAAAAAAAGAGGAAGAAGGAGGGGAAGAAGAAGAAGAAGGGGGGGAGGTAGAATAAGAAGAATAAGAAGAAGAGGAGGAAGAAGGGGAAGAAGAAGAAGAAGCAGGAGGAGAATACGAATAGGAAGAAGAAGAAGAAGAAGAAGAAGCATCCTCTTCCTTCTACTCACCTGGAGACGGAGTCTTAATCTTGATGAAACTTCTTCCTCCTTGCACAAAAGATCTTCTTGGCTATGGCCTTCTTCTCCTTCAAGCGTCTCTCCTTCCTCTCCCACTTTCTCCCAAGTTACCACAAATTTCAATCACCATAGTTGTGGAGTCCTCCCTTCTATGAGGGCCAATGAGACTCTCTCTAACCTCTCTTTCTTCCTCACACCCAGGGGGCTATGGCGGATCACCTCCCTAAGGCCAGCCTCACTACCACTAGTCTCTAGAGCTCCTCTCCCTAGCTCATGGTCTCCACCAAACTCCTAAACTGGCATGGGTTCCCCTCTCCTTTCTCCAAGTGAAAGAGTGTTCCTGTGAACTCACATGGGCAGCATGGGCACTCCTCATGCAATTGTGAAAGTGGTGGATTGAATTCCCAGCTTATGTAGGCTGAAACCAACAGTCCGGCCAACCCATGGGCCTCCCCATGTGCCTTGAGGTGAACCGAGGTACCCCCAAGGTAAAATTCTACTACTAGGCCCTTCCGGAGGTACCCGGGCCTCTTTTTGGCCAAGTACATGCAGTCCGAGTGATTGGTACCAACTCGGATTACCTCTTGGCCTACTTCGGCCTCCTTTTCACCTCTCAAATGCTGCTCTCTTGGGTCCTAATGCCCAAGGGGCAATTTTACTTGAGAGAAAAATGCCTAGTGGGTCTTTTTCTCGATTTTTTCAGTTTGTACCCCATTTTTGGTAGTCGATATATTTTTCCATGCAGCGGCACATTTTCAGCCTTGGATCTGGCTGAGATCCAAGACCAACAATATTCCGTGTCACCCCCAAGTAGCCCTTGCTTCAATTTTGAGCCCCTAAGTCTATTTTTTTAATTTTTGGTGCATCTGACTCTCTTTTTGGGTCAAATGCACAGTTTTGTCCCTTTCCCTCTTTTGTTTGTTTCCATTTTGGGCTGCCACCTCATTCCGGAGCTAGCCGTTTTGAATTGGCACACCAAAAACGGTTAGTTCCTCTCCACCATGAGATCGATCTCAGATACACGGTAAAAAAAAACACCGGCCTTTTCTCTTTTGCATTTTCTCTCATTTTTTTCTTTTTAATTTAGATTTTATTAAGATATGGCCCCGAGGGTCATATCTCTGCAATCCGGATTGCCCTCCCTCATTCTAGGAGGGATGAGGTCACATTTGGGACCTGCTAGTCCCTACTGTGCAGGTCCCAATAGGCCGGTACACTCTCCTCTACTCCTTTCTGCCTTTTTGTCTCATTCTCCCTCATTTTTTGCTAATTTTTCTTTTTTTTTTCTTTTATTTCAGTTGTGACAAGTGCCAAACTGTTGTGCACCCTCTTTCTAGGCCTTACGGCCTCATTCAAGGCCAGGTCCATGGATGGTACTTGGTCGTTGTATCTCGGATTTCAACAATGGCACCCCCATGCTCTTAGAGGGCTCCATTTTGCCTTTGTTTGTCCTATTTTGAGCCCTTTTTGCTCCGATTTTCCAAGGACAACCTTTTTCTTAAGTTGAGCTTCTTGAGGCTCTATTTTCTCATGTCTACTTGTCCGAGATATTTAGGACTGCTGGGCAGCCCTCCTAGTATCATTATTTTACTTTCTGTTTTTTCCATGACTCTCCCACTTGCCTCCTCTAGTGATTGCGCTAGTGGTGCTAATATTTTCCACCGTCTGGATCTTTGATCTTGACGGTGCCGTTTGCTTGAACAATTATTCCTTGTGCTTGCTCATGGTTCCCTTGGGACATCCCAAGTCCCCGCCACTTTCCTCCGTACTAGTTCCATTTTCTTGTCCCGCTGACGGTCCCGCCGACGCATGTCTCGTTTTTTCGACTTTTATTATTTGGCCCACTTGGTCCCCGACAACATTCCGGATGGTGTCCCATTTTTATTTTTAGGGCCCTCTTGCCCTTGGTGGTCCCATCATCTCTACATGCATGCTGATTTTTCTAGGCCGTGAGATCTCATCTCACGATCGCCGTTTACCGTCTCCCATGCCGAAATTGCTCCTTTCTAGCATTTTGGGAGTGAGTGAGTTAGCCGTCGGTAGGGACTACCACAAGTAGGGACTGGTTGGTCCCTACTGTCCAAGAAAGTAGGAAAAGAGAAGAAAAACAAAGAGAAAAGAAAAGAAACGAGAAAAATACCTTAACGATAAAAAACGGTCACTTGGGGAGATACATCCGTGACCAGATTCATTATGGAATATGGCTAGAACATAGTATGAGGCCGGGAGGGCCATTGGGATGCAACAAGACTAAGGTCAAAGGGGCCTTGAACCAGCAAACGCAGCACGACAGCGACATAGGAATGAGGGAGTCGAGAGATGGACGGCCCGGAGGCCGTGGGAAATGGGAAAACGAGGGCCCAACATGGGGGCCACCTACGGGAGCCTCGGAGCGGAGGCCCATGACCAAAGAAATCGGCGCGCCTTGTGCGCAAGAAAAGACAAGGGAGAAGGGTCACAATGGGGCGGCGAAACGCCCWAGGGACGTGGGACACCCCGGGGAAAGGCACCTAGGGCCACGTGGGACTAAGGAAAAATAATGGCATCCAGGGCAAAAAGTGTCGGGGTCCACCCGTGGGACTAAGTGCCGGGGACTGCCGGTGGGACTAAGTGCCGGGRACCGGCGGTGGGACTAGTGTCAGGGACCCCCGTCGGGACGGATGGCGGCGACATGTGAAAGTCCCAAGAAGAAACGGCGGCACTACATGAGGGAAAATAATAAGGGCAAGGTGCACCGTCAAGATCAGCATCTTGACGACCAAGAATATTAGCACCGCTAGTGCAAACACTAACGGTAGCAAACGGGAAGGCCGAAAAGAAAAGAAAAAGTAAAGAAACTTGAGGTGAAAGCATGGGAGCAATCCGAGAAATCTCGGATCAGCCTCCCTCAAGAAAATGGAGTCAAAAGAACGAAAAATCACGGATCAGCCTCCATGTGAAAAATAGCCCCCCGGGAGAAAATCGGAGTAGGAGGGGCCACTATGGGAGGAAAATAGAAGTAAAGGGAAGCTCCCATGGGCATGAGAAGACCATTATTGCAGTCCGAGATAAAACGGACTACACCTCAGGCATAGGAAGGGTCAAAACTAAGAGGAAGGGGCTAGAAAAGGGCCTTAACGGCCACTTGGCACTTGGCATGCTACAAAAAAAAAGAGAAAAGAAAAGAAAATGTGGGAGAATAAGACAAGAAGAGTTTTCTCCCTCTGTGGTTTTTTCCCCAAGGCATTACTCCCTCCTGCGGCCTAATCCTTTGTCCTCTCTCTCTCTTTCGTTTTTAGTCCTGATTTCTTTGTTGTGCATAATTTGTCTATATTCAGTCTCTCGAGTGATGGGAAGTTATTCGGGACCCACCAGTCCCGACACCGTGATCGAGGAGTCGGCCAGATGCGAGCTCGGCGAGAGAAGGTGAACGGACTGGCTCGAGCACGAGTGAACCAAGAACAAACGGGGCGAACGAATAGGCGGGAGTGCAAATGTACCTAGATCGTGAATCGACAAGATGCAATTTCGTCCAGCAAGGGAACAGACTGGTTTGGGTAGGGACAAATCGAGGTCAGGGAACGAGCCCCATGCAGGGTTGTTAATCATAAAGGGGAGATGAACGACCAGTCCGGAGCGAGAGCGCGCCTAGGATCGAAACAAGTCGAGGCGGGATGACGAGGGAAGGAAGGAAGCAAGGGGGCTTACGCCGAGATTGGGCTAGAACATGCAAAAACGAGAAAACGCGCGTAAAGGGGACGAAGTGACTGGCCGAGGAGGAGTGAGGACGGATCGCGGGTGTGAGGTGAGAAGCGGGAAAGTATGAAAATTTTGGCAAAAGGGTCGTGCAGAAGGCAACAATGATTTTTCCTCAAGTTTATCGACGACGCGGAAGGTATGCTGACGACGAATGAATCGAGTCAACGGGGCGTCAAAACTACTTGTCGCAGATTAAGACGTAGGGTGAAATTACTAAAGGCCCCAGCCATGCGGCCGGGGCAACCGGTCAGGAAGCCAGACTGCCGTAGTGGGCTACGACAGTTAGCAAAAATCTGCGTCTAGTAGGCAATGCATCAACCAGAAGGGGGGGGGGGGGACGTACCATACTTATATTGGGAAAGTTCATAGTATAATCGAACTAGGAGCTAGCCCAGTAGGTACGAGTACGGACTAACATGTGAAAGACACACGGATCGAATCCGCCTGACATCGGGCTAGCTCCTCTTTTACTGAAAAACAACACTGTGGCCGCCCGATATTTTTTTCACCCGCCCTCAGGCGGTCGGGACTCGAACCCGTAACCTCGTCTTTAGTTTTATAGTTTTAGTTACAGTCAACTCGGCTGAAAGGAGGACCCTGCACTTGGCTTGCAGATACAGTTAGTAGTTGGATTTTCCTTTATTTTCCTTTGTTTTTTTTTTTAGTTAGATTCGTTTCCAATTTTTTTTTTTTTTAGTTAGATTCATTTCTAGTTTTTTTTTGTTTTTTTTTGGTTTTTTTTCTGGTTTTGTAGCTACTCTTTCTTAGATTCACTACTCCGAAACCAGGCAGATTCGGTCCTAGAGTCTAACGCTATCTACATGTTGCAATTGAGGTACCCCGCCCCACAACAAACGTAGGAAGTCATGGGTGCGGGCAAGGGAAAGGGCCTGCATGTAAAGACAACCAAGAGCAGAAGCAAATGCAGGAAGAAGGAGAAGCGAGCACAGGAAGAAGGAGGAGCGGGCGCAAGAAGATGATGGCAGGCGGGAGGGTGTGAGATGAGCGATGGCAAGTGCGCAAAAGGAGGAAGGATTGCGGGCGCAAGAAAAGGAAAGGCGCATGCTAGCAAGCGGGGGTAGGACGCGCTGAGGAAAGAAGGCGGCGAGTGGGGAGGAAGTGCGTTGGAAAAGGAGGCGTGTGGAGAAAGTAAGCAAACGAAGAAAGAAGAAGAAGAAGAAGAAGAAGAAGAAAAAGAAGAAAAAGTGAGAGGAGAAAAACAAGGATAAGGAGAAGGAGAAGAGGAGGAGGAAGAGAGAAGACGAGGGGGCGAAACTCGACTTAAAAAACCCTCATCTGTGGGTTCTGGGGAGAGCGGTTGCGGCTTTGTTGTAGCATTGTCTTCGTCTCCGCACTCACAACGACGAGTTTTTATTCAATATGGGAGATGTCGCGACTTGTGAGGGACTCTACGCTCGAGTTGGCATCACAGAACAACGCATTGACCAGCAGGTAAGTCTTCCAACCCCGCGACTGCCCACATGCTACTTCCATCGATATTATGAGCAAAATCGAATGAATCTCCCGCTACAACATGGAAATATACACCGTCATTTACACTTGCCGCTGACGCACCTTCGTTCCTGCTTGCTTGCAGGATCGCCATTCGTAGGTGTGTGTGTGTGTGTGTGTGTGTGTGTGTGTGTGTGTGTGTGTGTGTGTGTGTGTGTGTGTGTGTGTGTGTGTGTGTGTGTGTGTGCGTATGTGAGTGTCGATCACGCGACTGACAACGTGAAGTAGGACAAGCAAGATCGATTGAATCTACCGTTAGGACATAGAAATGTACATTACTATACGTATGTATGTGAGAGAGAGAAGAGAGAGAGGGAGGATAGAGAGAAAGAGGGCGAACGGAATAACTTACCTGTTCCACTAGTCATTGCCATATCCGTTGCCTTGCAAACATACCTGAATCGCAAAGGTACCGATCGCTAGAAAACCAGGTCGGACAGATAGTTTGAATACATTTTCTTTTTGTTTATTTGTGTTTATTATTATTATTATTATTATTATTATTATTATTATTATCATATTATTATTATTATTATTATCATATTATTATTATTATTATTATTATTATTATTATTATTATTATTACTTCTTTTTTTGTTTGATCTTGTGTGTGGTCATCGTCATCACCAAGATCAATCTCCTTCGTCATTCATACCTATTACTTTGGCTTAACCTGGCCGTAATGTCGGCCAGATACATCCGAAATTTGGAGAAGCTACCTAACAATCATCCGCTACCAGAACGGGTACTATTCGAGAATCGGATGAGCAGAGATGAGCAGGGAATGCGGAAAACAGTAGCCAGGCGAAGTAAAGAAAGAAGGAAGGATGACACATGAGGAGGAGTGGAAGTGCGAGAAGGAGAGGCTCGGCGAGAGAGCACAGAGAAGGCGACCACAAAAGAAACAGACACGCATAAGCGGAAGAGGAGAGCACACACAAATAAAATACAGATAGGAAGGGAGAGCACAACGAGCCAATGAAGGAGAGGAGGAGATGTGGGGGGGGATGATAACATGCAGAAAGACGAATGATTGAACAATGAGTGAATTCAGTCTCCAGGTGAGTCGGTGAACTTCGATGAAACACCTCGTCTTCTGCCCCCCCCTTGTCATAGGAATGCACCTAGCCAAAAATATAGTTAATATACATTCGTTTTAGTTTGGCCTATCTTTCGCTTGTTTATTATTTTGTTTTAATTTCATTAGTTTGATTAATCATTCTTATTTCTGGTAGAAAAGGTGAAGGGAGTAAAAAAAGGGAGAAAAAGTGAACAGGAAGATGAAGAAAACTCACGATTGCAGGCTTGAGAGCAACGAACACGAGGGGAAACAGATTTGAGGAGAAGTAAATGTGCAGCAGCAAAGAGAGGAAGAACGGAGGGAGGGGTTGTAAAACGGATGCACAAGAACAAGAATGAAGAAAGAGAGAAGAAGAGAGAGAGGGCAAGCGAACGCACAGAGAGTGAGAGAGAGGGAAGGAGAGGAGGCGAATGGTGGTACTTGGGTGCAAGTGGCATATGTGTGTTGGGGAACGAGGTTGTGAGTGAGGCAAGAGACATACCTGGTGCTGGAAGCGTGCGACATAAGTCGCTTTATGCTCCAACTTCGGGAAAAATGTTGTCGTCATCATTCGGCATTGTAGTCTAGGCTAGATAGGATCTGCCATCTGTAGTCTGGGCGCCGAGCGCCGGAATAGGATATCAACATTGGTTCTTCATTGATGATGATGATGAGACTTTACCAACATTGTCAATTATGAGCTTTTAGTGTCTTTTTATTTTGAGAGATGGTTAACGGATGCATATATTTTCAGGTCTCCTTTCCAGGCAGTTCAACCACTTTAAGTTACTACACCACTTTGTTGTTGGTTCTGGGTCACAACTATCTGGTCCTGTGTATATGATGCTGTTTGATTTCTGAAGTTCACTATCGCCCATTTTCCTTGCATTTTGTGTAATTTAAATTTATTATTTCTTTTATTATTGTTATTATTATTATTTATTATTATTATTATTATAATATAAATATTATTATTAGCGAAAATCAAACTCACTTTCATTCACACTTTTCATGCATGCAAACATGTACGCAGCAAAACGGCGACAAACGCCCAACTCAAAGCTCGAGGATATGGCAACCAAGACACTGTTCAGATGCAAGGTCGCTTCAACAGGCTAGGATGCATCAGCACCCACACATCGCAACTCTTGTCATTGTGTCCAACACGACTGTTCACGTCACACTTCAACTCCGGATCACCCTGGATAGTCCACGCTCACACTCTACATATACACAAATGCACACCTATTACTAACTATGCCAGCTATGGCCGCCAACTAACTCTACTCTACAAGCAGCTATGGCTGCGCTAACTCCCTCTTGCCCACTTCCTCTTCGGGCTCACTGCAGACCAMCCCGCTYAARTCGCTGTAGCAGCACTTCCGCAWRGCTCACGCAGGAATGAATKAATGATTGGGCGCTGCCTCTTGAGTTATACTTTTGTAGYTGATGGTCTGRCCCTCTTCCATACCCGTAGTGCAGACAGTCTCATGCGCCACATGCGGTATTTGCTTGACTGGACCAGGAAAGACTGGGACGAGGACTCCTGACTCAGCACGGGTAGACTCCACCACTGTCCACTTACCTCTAGTCTGTTGTGAGTCACGGTTGAAGCGTTGTTTCCGGACCTTCCGGAAGTCTGTGGATCTGGCCCTTCGGCTTTGTAGCAGCTACGACCTTGACCTTTCAGGACTGTAACAACTAAGACCTTGATCTCTCAGAGTCTCAGGGTTGTAACAGCTACAACCTCGACCTTTCAGAAGTCCTACACAACTACAATCTTAACTCCTATGGAACAGACCTACGGTCAAAGACCTGATAGCCAGACACAAATAACTAAACAGACAAACAAACAATACACCGACAGATACGGGTGGAGAAATGAACAGAAAAATACAGGAAGAGAGAAAGAGAAAGGGGAGTCACAGGCAAGAGTCAATCTACAGTAAAAAATCATGTTTCGTAGATGAAAGGTCGTGACTCACAGCCTTGAGCAGCAGTACTACAGCAAAGATCCGGCCATGACAGACTGAAGCAGGCAGGCCATAGGCGTGCGGTACCGAGTCCAAGTCAAGCCAAATGATGCATTGACTGMAACGGGGTGTGACTCAGTCCAAGTCAATATAGGGGTTTGCCAGCCACAATTCAAGGAAAAACTGCTAATTTGTGAGAAGCATGAAAGTGTTGCTGAAGCGCTTGTGCGTTATCTATAAGTAGTTTTCACRCAAGAGTCTACCGGGCAGCGCTGCGCAGAGAAGGAGAACGTCCGCATCAACATAAGTTAGTAGTAGGGGTAGAGCTGGGTAGSTGYAGATGTATTCAGAGTCAATATTCTCAAACAGAGAGAGAAACGGAGGGAGAGAGGTGAGGATGATGATGCAGAAGCACCTACCTCCCCTCGACGACARTCTGATATCTTMATGTACTTTGGTTCTGCTGCCGACGTCAGTTGAATGCATTATCAATCCATAGGCTACTAGTAAATCGTAGTCTAGKTGTTGATTGCCAAATAGAAGRGACTCTGATACGTAGGCCAGCGGAGTCAAAAGTATGCTTACTAGCATCCAAATTCGGCATTTTGGTCCTTAGTTGACGTAGTACTAATGCAGTTTCAACAGTATCAGGCTCCTTGGCGTCCAACGTAGTATTGCAAACTGGAATGTTATCTCACTATTAATAGTTCTCTTACGTTATTATTATTATTGTTATTATTATTATTACTATTTATTATWATTACTATTATTATTATCATTATTACTATTATTGGTTGTAGTCTCACTGTTGCAACATCATGAGAAAAGCAGGGGTCAGAGAGGAGTAGAGTGTGGGGCACARGAGAGGAGAGGGACATCGTCACCGTGTGACGTTCGTACTTTAAGTTCCAGACAGGCAATTGCATAGACTTGACATGATCAATGTCAGGGCGATTGTGGGAGCTCTGCCGGAGTTCARGTGGAACTCTGGAGGCAGGGAACTGTGAGGTTCGCGTCACCTAACCTTTTCCCGTATACCTTTACAGGCTACGCCCTTCTATTGGATTGTCTGTATGACTGTGTGATATATTGTTTGTGCTTTCTTCAGGACGAAAGTACATCAAAATGATAAAAATTTATATGATTGACGTAAGAACCCTGCTTGATGAAGGGAAAGAACTTAAGATAWCCAAGAACGAACCTAAGATTGCTTGTGTTTGAAGAACAAAGTGGTGCGATGAAGGCTCATGTGTGAGCCATCATACTTCTTGTGTATGCTTTAATTTCGCTGAGAGTTGACAAYAGGTACTCATGTGTGAGGTACCTTACTAACTGCCGAATCGACTGTCGTCAGGACGGGCAGAGGTGTCTGACGCTAACTTATAAACTAAATTAGGTACTCATGTGTSAGTTACCTTACTAACTGTCTGATCGACTGTCGTCGTGACGGGCAGAGGTGTCTGATACTAACTTATGAACTAAATCAGGTACTCTYTACCAGATCGACTATCGTCGTGACAGGGAGAGGTATCTGACAATACCTTATAAACTTAATTAGRTACCATCTACCGGATCGACTGTCGTCATGACGGGAAAGAGGTATCTGACAATAACTTATGAACTAAATTAGGTACTCGTGTRTGAGTTACCATACTCTCTGCCGMCCTCTTTAGTAGGCAAAAYGAACAAGTATCTTCCCAGGGAGCGACAAAAATACAAACTAAGGCTCCTAGTGATGACCATTGAGATAGGTCAGCCTATACYAGTCATATTTCAAGGCACTTTCCTAAACACMAGGTTTGTATTAGCAGACCAACAACTATTCTTATTATTATTCCTAYTACCTATCGAAAGTTTATACACTACACTGTCATTTCACTTGTCGTTTTGCTAGGGCTTCAATTAACCAGACCCAGGTCCGTTCACACAGAGCCCCGGTAGGCAACCGAAGGTCCCCGGCAACGGCGCCACCTGTCGCGCGCGGCGGTCCCTCACCCCGCTGGGAGCGCTGAACCTCACGGTCATGTCACACAAGATTTATTCTTTAAGAACAACAAGTCACCACTCCGACCGTGCGCTCCGGCTATACCTCTCACGACACCCCACGACAGGTCACCAACCTCTACCGAGRGGCTGTCACCACCCTCAGGTACGCGTATCCCTGCTGAGCTACYGACCCACWTGCGAAGGTTTTTACATGTCTTTGTAGAGGTAGGTCGGYYGAGGGCGTTTGCTCGATCGCTGTAGCATAAAATGGGGTACGCGCGGTAAGACGCCTAGAACTGACCCGTTAGATATTCAGGTCGAACTTTTAAAAGACAATCTATTTCCGCTACTGCGTAATGCGTAATATATTATTCTCTTGGCTAATATCAATCAAACCATCTTTCTACCAAAGGGCGTCCTATCTTTCTTAACAGACCATGATTTAACTGAATATCAGACAATATAGAAGTTATACAATATAATAATGATGATAGGGTTATTACCGCCAAAAACCCTTCCCACTTCCACAAGTGCTGTGTGTTTGAAACTCTTCAACAGATCAGGTCCAGTTCAATCCAAGATCATGCACAAAACAGACTTGCACAGAATAATGCAAAGAYAGTTCACRTGCYATGCACTAACAACGTCAACCATCAACTATTGACCTTGTCCCTCACTTCCCAAACCATGTATGACAACCTTGTCCTTCCTRATACGTAAGCCCAACCCCCTCACATTTCTACAAAGGACCCTTGAGAGTGACTAGGACCATATAGGCAATGACCACAGGTGACAGTTTTACTGACCACAGGGTTTGACTTTAGAGGTGGGTATCAAGTCAAAGGGGAAAAGTTGAATCGGTAASAACCGACCTTTTATCGAGAGATAACAAAAAATGTGGRTCCTTTCTGTAGAACCTCTTCCTTGAAAYGCAGTAGATAAACAGGGACCTGCACACACACAGGTCAACAAAGATTCAACACCCCACTTGATTTTCCACATATTGATATCTAAGGGTCAAACYCTTAGACATGGGTAGTGATCTCTKGGATCAACATCCCAGGTCTAATTCCTAGTYTTACTCTCACAACCCTACCCTAAGCCATTTGTCACTCTCTCCTTTCATTCAAGGAGTCTCATGCCTATGTCCTAAGTCGTCTTAAGAAAACTCATGTTTGCCCTACTCTCAGTCCTTGCATTTTCTCTCTTGGAGATAAGCGCACCATTTTGGCGCTTATTTAGATGAGATATAACTAATTCATTATTGTGGTCTTCCATCCGAAAGTCATGGACAACTATGAACTACGCGGTGGTTCTTAAGTTTCTTTCTCCCGCGGTCCTAACTCTCTTCTCTTTATTCCTTTTCCAGGCTTTAKAGATCTTTGCTCCAACATGARCATTGTTCCTTCCTTTTTTCTTCTATTTTGTGTTAACATTCTCAAGTAGTAGGTCGATTCGGACATAAATCTCTCGCTACTTGATCAATCAGATAGTCGAGTAAGTCATACATGAGTATTTGATCCCCCTTTTTAGCTTCCCTCAATGTATACATAAGATCTGTTAAGAGTAACATGATAGCTCACACATGAGCATCCTTCCTACAACAAATAGTTGAGGCTCCTAYAGAAGCACCCTACTACTTGCTTTAGGTATCCTTCTGAAAGATCTGGATGTTAGCCTCCTCCCAGAAGTTAATAACGGTCTGCGTGAATAATAGGCGACCCGCACAAGAGCCCCCTTCTATCACGTGATAAGGTCCTTTTCATGAGAGCATTAAGATAATCCTAACAAGGGTATCATGTTGCCCTTCCGAAGCCGACCGTCCTGAGACCAGGTTAGTTTGGACAGAAGACGAGTGTTTAGGGTATTCCTACAGGGGTACCCTACCCCCTTGCAAGTTAGTATTAGAATCAAGTAGGTAATAGACAGACCCCAACAGAGGTCCCTCTACTRCTTTCCTTGGGTAATGAGTAGTCCAGCCGTTAAACAAGTAATAGGATAACTCCTACAGAAGCCTCCCTATTACTGGTTTGGTGGTCGGACTGTCTGAGGGTAAGTAAGTTAGGAAAGAAAGAGTAGCAATGTGATTTCCTACTCTTTGCAGGTTGTTAGCCAGCCTTAGACTCAAGCGTGTGAATAGGATGACCTTCCCTGAAGCCTCCTACTACACCTTGAATAAGCGCAAAGGCCAAAACTTCCTGAGGCGTTAATAAGAAAGRAAGTTAGTACTAAAATTCCCTGAGTTCACTTTTCACAACAAGCAGATCCTAGTTAATAAAGTTGAAGGTGGTAAGGTARTACACACAGGAGTACCGCCAACTATCGATTATGTCRATCGTCCCAGTCTCAAAGAGCAMGTGTCCAACCCATACATGGGTTTTCTAGCACCTTCAAAGACCGGTCCGGTAGGCTAACAGGGCGACCYGCACAAKAGTCTCCCTTTATTATTTCTAAGTGTCAGACTCTTCTGCYCTTCACCACGACAGTTGATCCGGTAARGCAACTCACACATGAGTACCTCATTTAGTTCATWAGTTAGTGTCAAACACAAAATCCTTTATCAATARTAAAACGTTGACARCCTCGTCAARTCAGCMAAGAGGTTTCTCCTACGATAGTCCCTTCTAAGTTCCCTACGACGACTACGTACTCCTATTTTTTGACATTAAAGGTTCATCAGACAGATAACTTATACTACACAACCATCTTGATATTCCCTCGAATCCATACGTGCCCCCAGTCTTAGGCGTTGCTTTGATCACTTGGTGACTTGGCACTCAGGACGCTTCCCTAAGTGATACCTTTAGCCATGCCACGCGGATCGGAAATTGGAAGAGGAAGAGGTGGACGGCAAGGGAAGGCTATGGATAGGCCGATTGATTTGACAAAGGAAAGAGAAGAGCGGAAGGAAAAATGGGAAGGGGTGAGATTGCGTCGACATCAGGAAGACTTGCACGAACGCACGCGGTCCCTTGGAAAGATTGCCTATTATTCCTATAAGTACAAACAATATTACGGCGCTCCGCCCCTGGGGTTCGAACTGCTTCCTCGTACTTATCCAATAGAAAATATTTCTCCCTCTTCTTCTATGACACGTCGGCTTCAGAAGTTGACTGTCCATCCTCAGCCACCTCGACCTGCTCTTCCGCCGCCGCCGCATGTGCCTGACCCTCCCGTAGTGTCTCAAGCTGCACCCGTGGATCATCGGTTATGTATCTCTCTGGCACTATTCTTCCTATATTAGATAGAATTATGCGGGCTGATTTCATACCTATTGTACAAAGGGATCATTTAAAGATGTCGTCCCGTCAACAAGAAGCTTGACCAGGATAAGTAATGATTTATACTTGTTTAGGTCATCAGACAAAAACACCGTCGAAGGGAAATAGGTCACGATGATTTCTATACTTCTTCCCTTGTCAGTAACAATACCCATAGTGAAGGGGGTATCCGTTTGGGAAGAAAAAGGGGAGTTAAGGAAAGGTGTTGGCACCTCTTTAGGGATAGGCGATCTAGGTAGGTGTGAGGCGATTTCCTATGGGTTTTCGTCCTTAATAGGCACAAATTTCTCTTCATAAATAAAAATACCAATCAATCGGCTATAGCAAGAGAAGAGAAAGAAAATTATAGTAACATGCCAATGACTGGAAGACATACCTAGGGATACAAGAGAATCTAAATATAGGTAGAGTCAGTAGAGACCCTCATTTGCTGTGGGTTCTTAATAAAAATCCAATTTTAGGAAATACTCAATGTAAGCCGAGTCCATCCTTGGGAGAAATTTAGAGGTCGATTTCGTCTATAAGGGGCAGTCAAAGGCTCGTGGCCCTGATTGCAATCAGTAAGGAAGTGAGGGGTTTGGTGTTGAATCATTCTGTTTATGTTTAACGTGCTGACAAGATTCAGGTATGAGGCTATCTGTTAGAACGCATCTACTCCAAGATCATCTGCCTGAATCTAAGCGCTTAAATTCTTTCATTTTAAGACCATTCATTGAGCTTATCTATGTAAATTTATTCATTTGTGCCAAGTTTATTTGAGTCAAGCATAATTAATACTATCCATATGAGACTGTCTATCTGACGCATTTTCATTCATGATTGCTCGCCAAGTTACCCGTCTGAGTTTATTTGTTCAAAACTGTGCGCCTTAATCCAACCTTATGAGCTAATCAAATATTAATATCCGTTTACATCGATTTCACTTGAACCTATATGGTTGGGTTGCTCGCCTATTAAAGAGTAGAAGTGCTACGCAGAATCCACGTTTGACGCGGGTTCGGAGGTGAATGGAGTGACCGACTTCTTGGGAGGAGAGATTATTTGAAGAGGAGGTCAATGTGTAAAATCTGCTCTTGAGGGAGTTGCAGTCCTAAGTTATCCTTTCCCTGAAAGATGGCTTGAAGGAGCTATAAACTCGTTTTCAGGGGTAGTGGTGAGACCCACGCCGGAACTATGTTCCTGGTCCATAGTGGGGTGTTGTCACCTAACCCTTTGAGGAGAAGTGACTACATTACTATTAAGAAGGAGAAAAGTATTTGATCCTTGTTAGACTATGGTCTTTGAAGAAGGCAAGTACTACGTACCGCAAGGAAGAAGGGGGTGATGCCCCAACTATCTTTGTGTCAAGCGGGTCCATCTGCACGAGATGGGATATGGATCCTTAAACGTGTATGGTGGGGTTGTCTACTAATGGACAAGGGTCTGCAAGGAACGAATATTGGAATCGGAGGGTGAAGGAATGAGGCTTGATCCTTGAGCGGGGCTTAGGAGTCTAAGATGTTAACCCTTTTAAGGGATTACACTGCCCCTTGACACAATATACTCCTATAAAAGCCAAGGGAGTAAAATGCAGTATTCTTATTATTTTTGTATCTGAAAACATTTATCATTGGATAACTTATTGACCACATCATGACTGTTGTCTGTCGTAACAGTTACCATAAGTTTCTCATAATCACTATGCACGCATATGTCAGTCAAACTTGTCTTTGCGCTTACTAATACTATTTAACTATTAAAATTATTGATTATTGTTATCACTATGACAATATATCCGTACTGTAAGTAACAGTCATTAGGAGAATGCATGACATTCAATATTACAAATGCATTATTATCGCAAGTATATTACCGCCTTCTTTCTGGATGATCTTAGACGTTGGAAATTAACGATGTTAGTGAGGTATGATTTGGAGACTACCTTTCAAGAATGATTGTATATAAAGGAGGGAATATGTATAGTGATGGGAGATCCTTGGCGGACATTTGTCTGTGTGAACAAGATCTTGGGGTAACTGAAGAAGGTCAGAATGAAGTATGCTAAGGAAGACCCTTATGTAGTCTTGCCTATTGAAAAAAAGGACGAGATGGAGTCGTCATTGCCAAGGGTAGTCAGAGAGAATGAATATATCGATTCCTGGCAGGGTAAATCTTTGAGTGAGGATATCTTTATTTGGATTGAGTCTGATTTTAACGATGATAGAGACCGTGCCATTGTGAAAGACACTTTGTGCTACTCATCATCGTTTTGGGTTACTCTTGGTATCGAGATGACACTAGGACATGAAAACCTACTCGCGAGGCGAGTAAGACTAGTTGAGATAGCTGCCGCGAAGTGGGCAAAAAGAATAAGTCAAAGAGGAGATAAGTGAGTATTTGTTGTTATAGAAATCAGGGGTGTTCATAAGATGTGCTCACCTCCTTCCCGTCGCGAGACGTTCTACCCAAGTTCCTTGTGAACGAATACTTCAACGGACGAGAGAAAATAACGGAGGCTGCTTTGATAGAACGAGGATGGGGATACAAGCACTATACGAGTGAGATAGTATACAGTCTGTACCTAGAAAAGGGGTCCRTGCTCCTCAACCGAAAGCTTCAAAATACAACTTATATTGCTAACACCTACACTGATTCTCATGACCTTAGACTAAGAAATTAATACTTTGAYGAGCTTCGGATGAAGGTAGGCGGACAGTGAATGTTATTACTTTCATCAAGTCATGCGCGCAACTTATAGTCTTAAGTTAGGTGTTTTTTTTYGCATCTGCTTACATGATTCATATATGTTTACGATGCCTTTTAACTGCTCTACCAAGTGGTTGTTTAAAGGATTATGCGTTCGTATATTGACAGTATTATGTTGCCTTTAGATTTGTTAAGATAGGAAAGGAGAATGCTTATTAAGAACAATCTTCGACTTACAACCTGACGCTTTATCGCTTGCTGTACTTGTACAGATCAGCGACGGTGAYAATGGCTAAGGATGRCGGTTTGGCTAAGATCCTACKTTGGAGGAATTCGTCTCTCGCTAAAGCACTAAGGCGCGAGTCTGTAAACGAGTCAATGCCCCAAGACCTTAAAGCTCTGTTGTTTCAAGGGAAAGACCTGCCTAACTTTTTTGCGCGATTACCACAACTTTGGCCTTGAGAAGAAATGGGATGAGAGAGCAATATTGACTATACTGCCTTTGTTCATGTGTGAGGAGTTGAGCGAGGAAGTATATGATTTCATGTTGAGATCACGGACTTGGAGTTATCTCGAGGGTTTGTTGAGCTTGAGGTTTTCCGAAACCGAAGTTGTGAGTCATCATTATGAAAGCCCTGAGCAAGTAGTCGGTGATACGTCAACGCAAGAAGAAATAGGCAGTATACAGAAACAGGTGAGAGAGTTGGAAGAGAGAATGATGCAACTAGAGGGAGACAGGAAAGRCAAGCGAAAAGTCCCRGAGGGACTGTTAGACGAACTAGCTGGTGGAAGAGGAGAGAAAACAAATGATGATAATCGAGGCTCTCTCCGGTCTGCAAAGGCTGAGAAAATGTGGTGTGACGACCAAGAAAGGAAAAAAGATAACGGAGTGATTGATATGGAAGAAAGACATGAACCTCCTAAATTGACCAAACCCCACCGAAGAGCAAGAAACCGAGCTCAAATGATCTGGTCGTGAGCAAGGTCAAGATTGAGAAGAAGGTCGAGGAAATGGTGGTCAGGAAAGTTGTCAAGGATCTTGGAGAAGAAGAGTGGATTTGAGAAAAGTTGTTTGCTGGCATTGTACCCGAGAAGGACATACAATGAGGTTTTGTCACATAAAAAAGATCGATGAAGCAAATGGTATGATTAACACTGATATCGAAGCAGGTGTTTATGACAGATTTCGGAACCTTATTAACCCAAACATACCTCGAAGGACGAGACTGGAAGCCTTACGACGAAAGCGCGAATGGTGGACAAAGGCGACAACCTGTATCATTGACAGGGGGTTGTAAGGTCATTGAATGGTAACGTCGTCAAGAAGTCACGACTATCAAAAATAGAAGTATTCTCCTCTAGAGGAGGTAACTGGAAAAGACTATTGGAGGATGTAATGAGGAAGGTATGCAGAGAGGGAAGCAAGTTGAGTGAGAAAAATTTTGTCCACAGAAGCATGATATATRACAAGTAGGGGAGGCAGTGGAATAGAATGAAGGAGTGRCAAKAATTTAAACAAAGTTTTCTGATATCGGTGAAAGAGAAGGTGGAGTCCAACAATATAATTGAATGGGAGAAGAAGCAGAAATTTGAAACTTATACGTATTGTTGAARCGCTTCTTGTGTAAGGACAAGAAAAAAGTGAGAATTCAGCARRGGAAAYGTCAAAAGATGGTAGAGAGAAGGTAAGAGTGAATGAACAAACACTAAGCCTATTACCACAAGGTGCCTCTGAAGTCATTGAGGCACTGACTTCAAAAGTGGTTGGACAGATTCTTCRAAGTCTGCACAGACAGAGTAAGAAAAAGTCTTATATAGCGGCGATAGCTCATTATTTTGAGAGGATTGAAAGTTCAACAGAGACAKYTTCGCATGACCAAGGAGGAAGGAAAAACGTTGTGTAGACACTTGAAGAGATACAATTGAGATAAAATTGTCCTTGGTACAAATGGGATRAGGTCGAGGATTTAGCTAGAACAGATAGGAACAAGAGACTTATCGACATGAAGAGGGACAYAGGTAAATGTGCCCAGAAAGGTTCAGACCCTAGCTATTTAAATAGTTAGGGCTTAACAAGGGGGAATTAGGAAATATTTGCGCCTAACTTGTGGATGAGCGACTCTTTGATTTTTTCTTCTAAGTTCTATAATAGGACTCTCACATTTTCCTTTCTTCATAATAGATATTGTACTCTAGTAGTTGAGTGTGAGGTGAGATCTGCGACATATTTTTCCCGCTTAGATGCAATGATGAACTTCAGTAAATAGGATAGATGACGTGTTATACAGTATGTACTCCGATATAAAAGGTGTTATGAGATTTTATTTATATACTTTTCTGACTCGACGGGTGAACTTTAGTAATTAACGATAGGAGAGACATGTGACTCGAGTTTTAAGACTGATTTTGGCTAGACAATATGAAGTCGAGTAAGTTTTTTCCTAAGTTATATATGATTTCTATCTATGGGGTATGCTGTCGGTGCGAATACCCTTACAAGGGTATCCGCCCTGGTTTTTGCAAGTGACAAAAAATAGTTTTGGTCTACAGTTTAAGTATACCGCGCTAAGCGCGACTGCGTCAGTAATTGCTTTGACTGGGTGGTTGACCGCAATAGCGAGTGCGTGGGCGCGCAGGTTTAAGGCGCGCTTTATTCTTTTCTGTTGTTGATCGTAAAGCCGGCCCGGACCTCAATCGTTTTGCTTGGTGATATTATTTTATTATTTATTATTTTATTTATTTTTGATGAAGCAGGAATTAAGGATGTTTCCTTTTGATTGGTACACTTGACAGAGTCGAGCGTGTGTGCGGAGAGTGGCCCCGACAACGGCGTTGGCAACGACGGCGCGGCTTCGTGCGGTAAGCGGGGTGTCGTAGGATGGCGCGCGGGGCAATTATGGCATGGTATAAGCAAACCGGCGCGGACACTAGAAACCGTGCAGCCGTTTGTCGGCCCATAGCGTCGCGCCGCACTACTTATATGGCGCTCCGCGGATATTGGTCTCAGGCTTGGGCTTAGCCCTATAGGTTACGACATCGGACTACTGCTACGAAGGTTCGGGGATCGAGGCCGGCTAACGTCGACGCMGCGAYAGCGGAGCGTCGGGGAGAAGGCCGATGGGGTTGAGGGCCGTGGGGCTATCCTCCTCGGTTTTGTTAGTGGCGACGTCCGATTGGTGGTGGCGTTTTCTAAAATAGTTTTATTCTACTGTCGTATTTTTCCTACCCCTGCRAGGCATTGGTTTGGACGGGACGCCGGATCTAATGGTCGTCACAGCGGCCGAGGACCTTGAGTGSGSGCCTTTTAAGGCTGGCCTGCGGGCTCTCGCGCGCTTGGGGTGCCGGCGRCATTCCTGTATCCTATTTTATTTTGGTGCGTGGGCTGAGGAGCACCATYGGTCCCCACGCGGTTCGCCCGCGGGCTTTTTCTCCCACTTCGRTCTTYAAAGTTCTCATTGGAATTACCGCCGAAGGTCGTACGGGGCCCGCCTCACTAAGGCCCACGTATAGGCCTTACAGCSGGCCGYGGGTCCACGACCAACTGACTGAACGGGAGTTTKCCCGTYGGGSGTCCGAGGTGGTGGTGGACACYGTAGGAGCGGAGCGGGGTAAGAAAGGGYTGTGGCARGCCACCCGCGGACCATAGGCTGAAGAAACCGGCAGCCGGGGCGAAGAGAGAGCTTGGCAGGGAGAGCCTGGACGRYGGAGTCGGTGGTGCTGTGTTATGCAGCAGSCYGYGGGCCAGGTAGYGAACAGGAGAACAGAATGAACCCGGACGGGGTGAAGRAAAAGGGGAGGTGGTAACGTCKGACCTCAGTCCGACGGGYGMTAATGCAGCGTGGCGCASCAGCGGGCCGAGCGGCGAAGCAGTGGCGCAGACGARAGGCACACCGTCTGGTGGACTATAGGGGCGAAAGACTAATCGAAYCGTCTAGTAGTTGGTTCCCTCCGAAGTTTCCCGCAGGATAGCTGAAGCTATTGAACGTCGGACTTGGGTATAGGGGCGAAAGACTAATCGAACCGGCTAGTAGCCGGATCTTCCCGAAGTCCTTCTTCGGGTTGGCCAGGTAGCGCTGCGTTGCAGCCAACGAGGCAGAGACGACAGCGGCGGCATTGTGTAGAAGCGGGGCGGACCACTGCGGGGTGACTGTCGGGTGGGGGTTAAGGCAGGCAAAAGAGCAAAGGCAGAGTGGCAAAGATGTGTAGAACGAACCCGGACAGGGGGAGCGTCGGGGTGCATTCGGAGGTCGAATAGCGGAGCGATGAGGGAGATAGGAGATGGCGGGCAGAAGATCGCGAAGCTCGCGCGATCCTAGAAGGAATCAGGAGGGGGAAGGGTCGCCTCGGAGGTTTTCGGCCATGGCGAGTGTAGTGGCGGAGTCAATTCTTACGTTAGATTAGTAGAATAAGAGTAAAGAAGGAAGGTCCGTGCGCCGGTGGCTATGGCAGGGTGTTGGAAAGGGAACAAGGAAGAGCGTATCTCGCTCAATTCCTTGCGGAATCAAGCGAGGAAAGGCACGACATACGGGTTTTAGGTAGTTGCGAATTGGGATATGGGGTCAGTTTTAGGTGGGAGTTAGTAGGATGGGAGGTTAGTAGAAAAGTGAGTGCGCGGGGAGTGTCGAGGAGGAAAACTCGACGAGAATAGAAAGTTTATATCTCGCTCAAATCTCGATGGATTTGAGCGAGACAAAAGGCTACGGGGAGTTTTTTTTGGCGTAAAGAACCGATTGGCGAAGTCGGATTTGGAGAAAGGTTAGTAAGAAGAGAGATTAGTAAGAGAATGCTTGCGCTGTGTATGGCGGGGAAAGGCTGAAAAGAAAACTGAGTGAACCTGGACGTGGTTGACGCCAGGTGCATCAGGAAAAGACTAAGGGTGGTGGGAGTGAGCAGGCCAGCGGGTTGGAATGGACAGAGAGAGAGAGAGGGAGGAGGACTCACCACACCAGCGGCACTCGTACTTGAAGGGGATCCGTGACGAAGTGCACAGTCACGGCAGCGAATCTGACCACCATTACGGGCCAGGTACATGGAGGTGGAGGTCGCTCGATCCGGGGTGTCTGTGCGGCCTGCAAACGAGGACGGGCGGCTGTAGGGGTAGCTCCCCGGCTCAGTAGGTGGTGGAAGCCGACGGTCTGGGGGTTCGGCTGTGGTGTGAGTGAGTCATGTGTTGTTGTGCTCCAAAGGGCGGGGTGACTTACCTCGTAGCTGGTCGTAGTAGCAATGTACATTTCGATGCTCCAACGGTAGATTCGTCCGAATTCAGCACATGTCTGACAAACCGAGGAGTAGCGGGGGAGTGAGCAGCAAGGTGAGGAGCGAGCAGTTGGTCTGGAGGCTTACCTGTTGACAAGGGCACTGCCTATCTCCTAAGAAACAAAAGTAACGGGGCGGACGAGCTAAGGGACTGAGCGCTTACCTGCGGGCTGCGGCACTGTCCTTCCAAGTTTAGTGGAGCAACAAGGAGTGCTACATATCTATAATTTGGCTGACTCGCTGAGGGAGCGCCCGGGGGAGGGCAAGTCATGGGCCTGCTTGCCTATTTGTTGGCAAGGTGACGCGCTCTTCATCGGCCCAAGTTGTGAGGTGGCATACTGGCTAGTGTGCTGCCCACATTGAGGTTCGGAGTACTTGGGAAAAGGGCAAGCTGTGGGCTACAGGCTCACTCAACAGTTGGCAATGCCGCTTACTGCTGGACAAAGCAACAACAGGCCAGCTACATGGTGCAGATGAGATAGTCAGTTGGTGAGGCACCGTTGCAGCCGCTGGAGGAGGAGTTCGTTGGTGTGATGAGCTTGCTACCACGCTATCACCACTCATTGCCCTGCGTATTAGAATATCCTAGCACGCTACAAATGATGGGCAGCGGTTAGCGGTGCACGGACCGCAACTACGTACTGCACGCAAACAGCTACTGCGTCCGTTGTGGATTGTTGTATACAACTCGGTGCTGCTGCTTGCTATTGCCAACTGCTGTAGGGCGCTATGTAGTGCGACTGGGTTTGAGAAATGGGGTTATTACTGCGAATTAAGGGTTCGACAGGAGGGTTGAGTTCTACAGGTTTGCTCCGGTTTGACCAAGCTGCCACTTTGGCTACCGTTGCGGGGCCCTCAGGCGCTGAAGGTACCAAGGCCCTCTCGCGCGAGTTTGAGAGCACCCCTCTTATATCTGAGAGTCTCAAACCCTTCTCTTTCTATCTTTCAAAATCTAAGTCTAGTCTGCTGGTTACGAGGGGAAGGTGGCAGGCGGGATTGCAACCCGTAGGTCCGCGTCAAGACTCTGTGGGGAGTCCACCCACCGATTGCGGGAGCTCTGCTGGAACTTAGGAGGAGTTCTGGAGGCAGGGAATCGTCCAGTATACTATCTTTCATGTATATGACCCACTATCACTTATGTTTGCCTATCCCCCTGCAGTATGAGTATTGTATGCATGCGATTGTCCCTATGGTTTTTGTTTTCTCTTCATGACCTAATCAGACTARCTGGAAAGATTGTGTGAGAGTGAAGCCTAAGTTTTGACTTTGTTCTGATTGAAAGCAGATTAAGGATGAACTTGGGGAAGGTGGGAGGAAGGTGGACTGCATGCATTGACCGGGTCAACCAAAGCATGAACATTGTTTCTACTGTGAATGGCTCAGGGCTATGTTTATTTGGCTGTTTTCTGCAGAACCAGGCATTGTTTCTACTGTGAATGACCTGGTCGCTGTGTTTATTTAATTATTTTCTGGGGAACCAGGCATTGTTTCTACTGTTAATGGCCTGGCTACCTTGGTTAACTCTGAGGGTTTGTCTGATTGAAGGGGTTTAAATTCTTGTGTATTCTGAGGGAGGATTTTTGGTCTAAGGCTAAGCATTGTTTCCATGGTAAATGGTTTAGCCTGAAAACCACGCACATAATTTAAACTAAGTATAAAGGAAAGTATTTTATGGATATTTGCATGTGAACTGGCAGCTGGGCATTGTTTCTACTGTGAATGAT
>BFEA01000992.1:231035-248303 GCA_003427395.1 Chara braunii
TGGCTTTGTATAAATCTTGGCAAGCCACTTTTCCAACGGGAAGCGCTGCCGAAATTTCTACAAATCCAAGAAGTTAGTCAACTTTTGACTTGTCATAGTTCAACTTGTCCTTTACATATATCTGGCTTAGATAAAATATATGAAGTCTCATTTTCTAAAGGGAGTGCTGCTAAAATTTTTGCTAATTCAGGGAGTTAGACAAAATTGAACTTTGGGAAGCCAAAGTTACTTTCAAAATCTGAACTTAGTCTTGTATAAATTTTAGAATAACACTTTTCTAGAGGGAGTGCTGCCGAAATTTTCTACAAAATTAAAGGAGTTAGTTAAATTCAGTCTAAAGTTGAGCTCGAGCTGTTGTTCGAGTTCATATTTAGCTTAGTATAAATCTGAAAAGTCTCCTTTTATAAAGGCAGTGCTGCCAAAATTTCTACTAATTCAGAGAGTTAGACAAAATTTGATCTTCCAGGAGTTGGAGATTATTTTCTGCTTTATATCTGGCTTAGTATAAATCTGGAAAGTCTCCTTTTCTAAAGGGAGTGCTGCCCAAATTTGTACTAATTCAGAGAGTTAGACAGAATTTGATTTTCCAGACTTAGAGATTATTTCGGTGTTCTACCCAGGGCTATGATTTTGTCTACTAGGCAGGGAACCTTCGGCCCATTCCTTATCTTTTGCTCTGTGGAGTTTTTATAGTTCGACGTTATAGTCCTTGGCAGCCACCAAAGTCAAACCCCTTGATGTTTTACCGCCACGACAGGTTAAGGCTGTCTACTCAACCTCCTCTGCACAGGGTGCAGAAGAGGGTGTGGTCTTCAACCGCGCATGACGGTTGTCCAGCGTCGAGAGATTAACCCTCAAGGCGCGTGTCAGCCGACACTTGAGTGTCGAACGCGGCCCTCGCGATTAACGGGGACCACGTGAGAATGGGTACCGCGTAGTACGCCTTCATTGTGACTGCTTGCGTACAATTGCATTGCAAGTCGATATGCGATAGCCCTGTGTCCGCGCAGTTTTATACTGAGTCTCGCGCGCGACGCCTATTCGATTTCCGCGTTGGAAAGTTATGGGTTGGCTACCAAGGGGCTAGGAGCGTTGTCGCGTTGTTTGTGTTGTGTCGTTTCGTATACGTGTTGTTTTGTGTGTATGTGTATTCGTAAAGTGGAGTGCGCGTGGTGTGTGGGAAGCGTCCTAGTGGACAGATGACGGGTCGCGCTTGGGACCTCAGCCCCCCCAAAATGCCGATTCGCGTCCGGGTTCGATAAAGGCGTATTACCGCGCGTACCCCCTATGCTACAACGAACGAGAAATGCCCTCGGCTGGTCTACCTCTGCGATTGCAACTGATTAGCTTTCGTACTATGGGCTGGTAGCTCGGCGGGGATACGCCCACCAAAGGGAGGTGACAACTCCCGTAAGGTGTAGGTAAGTCGTGCCTCGCGTAGGCCCTATCCTGTCGTAGGGGCTCGCGAGAGGTTTGGCTGGCGCACTCGGCCGGAGCGGCCTAAGGAAGCTCCGTATATATTGCGACGAAGGATTTAAAAACCAACTCCTGCGTGACGAGGCCGGGAGGGTCCCGCGCTGCCTTGGTGCGGTGCCGGACCGATGCGCTCTCGATAGGTGGCGCCGTTGCCGGGGATAACGGAAAGCCTACCGTTGTCCCTGGTGGAACGACATCCGGGTATGAGAAGTGAATGAGAAAAGGCATAAATGAAAGACGAGAAAGTGAGGAAAGATATAGAACGATTGAGTATAGGTAAGGAAATTTACCTACCTGAGTAAGGGAAGGGATGAAGGGTGAACGTGTAGTATTGGAAAAAGGTACGTAGTAAGAGTTAGGTAGGACAGATGGAATAGACCGGTCAAGGTATAATGTTGAATAAGGGGATGTGCCTGTTTTCTTTTGCCAGGGAACTTGAAAAGAAGAGGCTGTCTAGATGCCTGAGACTGGCGGCGCATTAGTTGCTCCCAAGAAGGGCCTAACACTCGATGACCTCATCGCGGCCATCGAAAGACATGAAAGGAATCCGAGCAACATCCCAAAGGTCGATACTTTCCATTTCTGTGGGGAGAGAGTCTCAGAACGGCTAGAGAGGGTGGAACAAGCTTTGGTTGGGCGGTCGGATGTTGTAAAGTTTCAACGCATCCTTCAGTATGTCCTCCACAGCTACCATCAGGAGGTGAAGAAAGTCATAGATGCGGCTCAAAGTAGCTGGGAGAGGTTCAAGGAGGGGATGCAGAGGAAGTACCATTTGGGAGACGGGCTATTGACTACCGCAGACCTTGAGGCGATGAACAAAGAAGATTTTACGACAATAGGGGCCTTTGTTCAAGAATTTAAGAAGAGAGCGCAGAAGGTCCATAGGATTTCGGAGGAAGCACAATGCGCCATCTTCCTGGGGCTACTCACGACATCGGAGGTCGTCGAGTTGACGAGGCATGGAGGAGGTAGCACTAAGCTTACCTGGACCACCATTGATAGAGGGGTGGAAGTTGGGTGTTTGGACCAGAGTGGAGCAACGTCAGGTACGCCTGCAAAGGCAGAAGAGAAAGGAAAGAGATGCGACTGCTTCTGGGACCCCGGGGGTAACAAGGATTGTTACAGACGTATTGGCACAGCTAGGGTATGCGACAGAGCTGGTGGTGCAAAGGATGGTGGTGACGGCTGTCAAAGTGAAAGGAAAGGAGCCGGTGATAGAGGAGGCTGTTCAGGAAGAGCTCTGGGAAGAGGAAGAGCCGATGCCGCAGCACCTGACGAAGGTCCAGCGCAAAGTGCGTAATTTGGCGCAGGGCGGACAGGGATCAGGAAAAGCGCAGGCGCCTCAGGCCTAGGCAGCGGCCCCTTTAAATATGGCGGCTCCATCATCTAGTACGGGCCCCACGCAAGGTGGGGCGCCCTCCTACGGACAGTGGCCCTGGCCGGTGATTAATGCAATTGTGCCATGGGGAAGCCTGCCGCTAGTAGCCGGACCGCAAACGAGTATGCCACCACCCATCTACCCCGGGGCCAGGCCCAGCCGGTGGCCCCGCCACCGTCTCCTGCTCCCAGTTCACAGGGCAGTGTTGCAGGAGGTGGGAACCAGGGGCAGAGCAATCAAGGCAACGGAGAGAGGGGTCGAGGAAGGGGGCGAGGCAGGAATGGCGGCGGAAAAGGAAGGCAATGGAATGGTCAAGGCCAGGGGTGCCAAGGCCAAGGGAGTCAAGGCCAGGGGTACCAAGGCCAGGGATACCAAGGCCAGGGGTACCAAGGCCAAGGATACCAAGGCCAGGGGTATCAAGGCCAGGGGGATCAGGGAAGTCAGGGGTATGGAAGACCCCGTTTTGACTGGAGGACGGTCATCTGTCAACATTGTGACCAACAAGGCCACACTATAAGGTTCTGTAATATAAGACGGGAAGACGAGAAAAGTGGACTGATTTCCTCCACTATGGATGGGAATATCTACGGTCAGTTTGGGGAGGCAATTAACAGAAGGCTTGGAGGAGTGAGCGCTGAAGCCCAACGAAGAGCGGCAGCTGGGCCGCCACCCCCTGCCATGTTCAAGCTATGGCAGGAAAAGGAGGAACCACCGATTGGGCTAGAGGAAGTGGGGAGTGATGAGGAAGTGGCTCAAGGGCAACGAGGAGAAAGTAAGACGAGGATGAGGAGGAAAGAATGGAGCCTCCGTCCGTCTTATTTGGGAAAATGGAGGACCTGTTAGATAAGATGGGGAGGTACTAATAAAAGTTGGTGGGTCTCTGTGAGGAAGTGAAGGGATGGAGGTCTAACATCCCCAAAGTGTTTCTCTATGACTCCGGCCCGGAGTCAGCGCCTGGGCGACCCGGAGTAAATGTGGTGGGGTCGTGCCCACAATCGGGAATGATGGGGAGACCCCTCACTCCGCAGGCCCGGCTGGCACAGGCAGCGCGAACGAGGAATCAAGCCAAGGCTAGTGCCAGCCAAGAGCCTCCAAGGAGGGAAACCGAACCAGGGAGAAGGAAAAAGGCTGTGGAAGTAGAGGACGACGATGATGAATAGGAAGAGGACGTGAGGCTGCGCATAGGAGAGGATCAGAGAACGGGGCAGCGGGCGAGAAAAAAGGGAACCAGGGGAGAGGCCGAGCCAGTCATACGTGACGGACCACCCAAAAAGAAGAAATACGTGGTTCGGTTGGAAGAGGAATTTGACGTAGAGAAAGTAATTGACAGGCTGCTGGAAGGGCATAATAACCTCATGACTCAGAAGGAAATCCTAGCGTCGGCCCCGCGACTCCGCGATGAACTAAAGGGGAGATTGTCGTAGCGCCTGGTACACAATGTCCATCTGGGTATGATTCTGCCCAAGGAGGCTGAGTGGGCAGAGTCGGGGATGAAAATGGACTGGAAGTGTGTAGCCTGCGGCACGGTGGATTTCGTGGTGAAGGGCTCCAAGTGTGCGGCAATGGTGGACACCGGGGCCGAAATTAACATCACTCGGGAGGCGGACGCAATCAGATTTGGGCTGGATATAGACCGTTCTGACTGCGGTATTCTGCACGAAGCCAGCTGCAAAGCCGTTTTTTGTGGGACAACCTCGAATGTACTCATCGAGGTTGGAAAGGTGAAGGCCCGGGCTTGCTTCTTCATCATGCCGGACGTGGATCACGGAATCCTCCTGGGGAGGTCATTCCTAAGCAGGACAGAGACCGTGATGTTCAACAAACATGACGGGACTCTAATCCTTCTCTTATGCGATCCTGCCTGCGGGAATTACGAAATAATTACCTGCAGGAACACCGGGCCAAGGGGTATAAGGAACCGGCCCAATCCAGGATCGTTCACGATCGAGGAATCGGAAGGAGAGCGCCGGAGGCTCCGGGCAGAGCCCGAAGCAGGAGAGAGGGTGAAAGCATTTTCCCTCAGCCTGTCAGATATTGGGAAGGCCATGGACCTGGTGGCCGCGCATGAGATGGCAGATCCGGATGCCATCCAGGCTTTGAGGGAGCAAGTTCTGGAATGCCCCGAGGCAGGAAGGTTGGAATTGGTATATCGGCTTCCAGGCAGAGGAGGGAACCCCGCATCAGCGCAAACGCAATCTGTGAGTCGGCCTTTTTTAGGGGACGGCTCAAGCAGGGTTCCCAAAGGCGGTACAAGACGGTAGACAAGAAGTGCCGTCCGGTTCCCGTCCTTGTTACAGAAGACGAGGAAGCATATTACGAAAGGGGACGAGGGTTGATACGGCGAATGAGGGAAAGTGCTTTACCAGGGCCATGTCGTATCAACGAAGGGAACGAGGAGGAGTTGATCATAGGGGAGTCCGACTTCCTACTGCCTCAAGAGCGAACATTGGTGGTGAAATTAATGAAAAGGAGGCATCGCGCCTATGCGCTTAGCGACGAGGAGCGTGGCAGGCTGGATGTGGACAAGATACCTATGATCCGCATCCACACCGTGCCACACGAGCCTTGGAACATGAGAAGGGCGTGATATCCCAATCCTGACGAGGAAAGAAAGGTGGTGGATTACCTCGACGGCAAAATACATACGCACGTCACCGACTATTCTAGTGGACCGTATGCGTCCCTGTGGTTTTGCTTCATTAAGCCTAACGGGACGCTGCGATGGGTGCAAGATCTGCAGAGGTTAAATGCGGTGACCGTGCGAGATGCTGGAGAACTGCCAAATGCGGATGCTTTGTCGGAATCCTGTGCTGGAAGGCCTATAATTTCGCTTATAGACCTTTACTCAGGATACGATCAGTTTCCAGTCTACCCGCCGGATAGGCCTGTGACGGCTATGCAAGCGCCACGAGGATTAATCCACATGAACGTGGCCCCTCAAGGTTGGACCAACACGGTAGCTATGGTCCAACGGGCCATGATTCGGGTTATGCAGTCAGTCAACCCCCATATTACACAGCCATACATCGACGCTTTTGCGGTGAAGGGGCCGACAGTAAAGGAGAGCGACGAAGTCTCGCCAGGGGTAAGGCGCTTTGTTTGGGAGCACATCCAGGACCTTGAAAAAGTCTTAAGCCTGCTCGAGGAGCATAACCTCACGGCAAGCGGGGCCAAATCCAGACACTGTATGAGGGAAGCGTTTATTTTGGGGTTCATCTGCAGCGAGAAGGGCCGAAGGCCGGATGTGAAGAAGACGGACAAGATTACTGAGTGGCCAGTTCCGTTCCACTCAATAACTGATGTCAGGAGCTTCCTTGGTACGTGTGGATTTTGGAGGACCTTCGTCAAGAACTTTGCCGCTAAGACTGAACATCTGAGGAAGTTAGTCCGTCAGGATCAGGAATGGGTTTGGGGTAAAGAGCAAGAAGAGGTGGTAGCCAGAATGAAGGAGGAATTTCGAGAAGGAGGGTTGGTGTCAGGAGCACCTGATTATGATGCTACATAAACACGACCCTTCATTGTCGAAACAGATGCGGGGCCAACTGCCTTAGGAGGAGTTCTAATCCAGGCAGACATGGAGGGAAAGGAAAGACCCTTCAGATTTGAGAATCAGACTGTCTGTACGACCGAGAGGAACTACTCTCAGTTCAAGAGGGAGACCCTTGTCGTCCTCCACTGTCTGCGAATCTTCCGGAACTACATCTTCGGCAGGAGGTTTATTTTGAGGGTGGATCCGACCGCCCTGGCCTACTCTCTAAGGAATTACGTTCCATCGGATCCGACGGTTGCCAGATGGTTGACGTACATCTGGATGTTCAATTTTGAACTGGAACGGATTCCTGGCAGTAAAAACCGGGCGGGCGGGTTGAGTTGGATCAACTGGGATAAACAGGAAGGGGAGGCGGTGGAGAGTACACCCCAAGTTGATGGATTTGTAGATCAGGAAGAAAACGTTCGTCTCCATATAAATAAGTGGTCGCCGCGAGTGCCCAGCTGTGTAGGCTATCCTATCTGCAAACACCAAATGGATACGAACGAAGGGCTGAGCTAGTCCTCAAACCCTTTGAAGAAAAGGATCCCTGGGGTGGTAAGGATGTTCAGTAGATGATGGAATTAGCGCTTGCCAACTCGCATAGTTTGGTGGAGGATATGAGAACGATTGAGGAAGGACCTGGCCAGGTAGAACGGCATRAGGACCTGATRTGGGGAATGTATYTCCTCGTCAACACGTTATTACAAGAAGGCCTTGACCAGTCAGGCTCGTTGAACCCGACAGGAAATGTGGACGAAGTGTCCGAAAGCCAGGACGACGAGTTCGAGGAGGGAGAGATTAAGGAGGGTTTTCGTGCAGAGGAGTACGACGGGATCTACCTAGAGCTAGGACTTCTTTTGTCCTGCGAAATGCGGCTAAGGGATGCGAGCGATAGGGCTCAGAGGATGCTGCAGCGCTACTTAGTGCGAGACGGCCACCTTTTCGTGAGAASAGAARTGGGGMATCCCARGAGAGTCRWCTGCGGTAGGAATCGTCAGATCGACGTCGTAGCAGCGCTCCACGATGGCATTGCTGGAGGTCATCGAGGGGTACAAGCCACGTATGCCAAGATAAGTGAGCTATACTACWGGGATGAGATGATGGATATAGTYGGGAAGTTCTGCCGATCTTGCGTACCTTGCMAGGAAAGATCCCGTTTAAGGCAAGGAGAGYCRCTGCATMCAAGGGTAGAGCGAGAGGGTGGGGGCCGTRGTGCATCTCGATCTACTTTTTATGCCGCTTGGGGATCAGGGCTATAASTACATCTTCGATGCGCGCGATAACCTGTCTGGGTTCGTAGACGGGCGTGCTATTCGCACARAGACCGGGTCGGTCCTGGTGAGCTGCATCGAGGAGTATTACCTGCGCTATCCTTTCGTCARGGAATTCGTAATGGACAGGGGATCAGAGTTTACCTGCCAGGAGGTGCAAGAATTGTTATCAAGGTATGGTGTGGCAGCCAACTACACCACGGCCGCGCACCCCCAGGCGAATGCTCCCGTAGAGAGAGGACATAGTACCATTACGAGTCTCCTGGYTAAGTGGACCGAAGGTAGGCCTAATCAATGGCGAAGATACCTAAGAGCGRCGTTCGTTGTCGAGAACATTACAGTAAAAAGATCCACCAAGTACGCACCGRYGACACTATSGTATGGAAGGCACGCCACCTTCCCTATYGAGAACTTTCTTAAGACATGGAGGCGCCAGGATCTGGAAGTCAACCTGTCATTTGAAGAGTTGCTCGATATTCGGGCGCGGCAGATAGGGGCGATAGAAGAAAGGATCCAGGAAGCGTCTGACCAGGTGGCGAGAAGCCGTATGGATGATAARGCTCGATGGGATCAATCTGCGCGGGTGAGGAAAGTAYCCTTGGCAGTTGGGGATGTCGTGCTTCTCTACGATTCATCACTGGAGAARCAATGGTCCAGGAAGCTCGATAAGAGGTGGTTAGGTCCCTACCGGATTGTACGGGTCSGAGACTTCGGAGCGTATCARATTGAGGAGCTWAATGTGACTGAATGGAAGGATTGGGTATCTGGAACGCGACTGAAGAAGTTTGTGGCGAAAGAAGAGGTAASAGAGAGATGACYTGACTGCCTTTARAATAAAAGTAATAGGGTGTGTCGATTAGGTAGGATGCATGCTGCATGAGTGTGGTCTGGTCTAAGCTTGCTTTGATTATCACTTGCTTGCTTACCCCAATGTGTGTCTGTTGTCTCCTTCGCCTGCTGTGCAGGTCTGACTTTACGAAGACAGCCATGCCAAGAGGAGGGAAGGGGACACGGCCGCCTCAGAGGCCGTTGGGCGCATAAGGAGGATATGAGCGGCATGGGCCTCRCCATCGAGAGAGTACTCCGGTCTACAATGATGGGGACATCGAGCTATTCCTGCACAGTTTCTGGGAGCATGCGAGGCGTATGGGCTGGACCGTGGCTCAGGCGATTGAGAGATTGAGGGGAGCAGGCAGATTCGAGGTGCCCATTGCCACGATTCGTAGGGAGGCGACGACGAGGCAGGAGGTGGAGTTGAGGATGGAGGAGTTGCGACCCTCGCCTGTGGGAGCAGATGGCAGGCCGATTCGCCTGGAGATTGGAAATGCGTCGGATTTCATCCCCGCGTTTGAGTGGTTCATACAGGGGCAGGGTATAGCGAGAGATGATTGGATGCAGACGCTACCACTCTGGACCAGGAAGGCGGAAAGGCCACTGGCTAGCCAAATCAGAAGCATGGCCCGGGACTGGGAGAGCTGCAGGGCACATCTGAGAGAGGCCTTTTGACGGCCAGAGCCCCCTCAGCCCAGAGTTGAGAGGCGTCAGAGGAGTCAGAAGCAGAGGGACCCTGAGCCCAGGGAGGCGAGACCGTCTCGAGGAGGACGAAAGGCCCTAGCCAGGAGAGAAGAGGAGCCGGAGCAGGAGCCAGAGGTTGAGGAGCACGGGGCATACCAGTGGAGTTCCATCGTTTTACTGAGGGTGGATTGAGGAGGTCGCCAGCACACACACAGGAGGAGCCGCTAGTGTCTGAGGGGCCTTTGAGGGAGTTGGAGACGCATCTGGATATCTCTCAGTGGAGAGCGTCGCCTCAGGGTGAGGAGCATGGAGAGCAGGTAGAGGAGGTGCCACGAGAGGAGGTGCCACGGGAGGAGGTCCAGGATACTCAGCGCGAGAGAGGGCTGGGCGATGTGGGGAGACGTGCAGGGAAGGAAGCGATAGAGGTTGGAAAGGACACGCCCCCACAGACGCCAGCAGTGGGTTTGAGACTCGGGGATGCACCAGGGAGCACCCGGCAGGCAGAGGAGAGGTTGCAGAGAGAGGAGGTCCCATTACCTTCATCAGGAAAGGCTCCTTCGCCAGAAGATAGGACAGAAAGGAGGAGAGAGAGGGCAGCTGTAAGGAGAGAAGCCTTGATCCTGATTGACAGGCACCTAGCAGCTCATGCCCTGGAGCACCCAGACCTGGAGGAGCCAGCACCTGCAGAGCCTCGCTAGAAGCCGTACCAGCCCGAGAAGGAGATGGAAGCAGAGATCCCAAAGAGGGTCGACCTCCGCACGAGGGAAAGAGCGCCAGCTGGAGAGACAGCAGAGGAGAAGAGGGAGAGAAGGACCAGGAGGATAGACGAGATATCGCAAGAGAGGCAGAGGTTGGAGGCAGCGGGGGAGCTTCCAGAGCAGCAGCAGCAGAGGCAGAGATCAGAGGCAGCAGGGGCACTCCCAGGTCAGCCACCCAGCGCGCCAGCTAGGGCCCCGCAGATCCCTGAGATGTGGAGGGACTTCTGGGAGCAGAGAGGAGAGGAGCTTCCATCGCCAGTCAGAGCTGGGTTTGGGGTGGCCAAGAAGGCGGAAGAAAGGTTAGATCGTATGATCAAGTTCCTGGCCAAGACCACTTTTGACCGGCACTTGTTATTGAAGAGCGATCTGGCAGGGAAAAAGATGAAGGAAGCAAGCCATGGAGTACGCCTGGAGGCTATGGAGGTGGAAATTCAGGAACTCATGGCATTGGTGGCCAACCAGGCAGCTATCATTGAGAGCCTGAAGCATCAAACCCAGGGAAAGGTGGACAAGCCAGAGAGCAGCAGGCAGGGAGAGCAGAGGCAGCCAGGACATGGGTTACCAGGACAGCCATCTGCAGCAGAGCCTCGCCCGGAGCCACCTATCGGAAGAGTTATCCTGGAGCCAGAGGAGGCGAGAGCCCAGAGACAGGCAGAGAGAGAGGCGTTCGAGTTTAGAGCCCCTACTGAGCTCGCGACGCTGCCAGTGGCAGCGGCAGCCCCAATCATACCTTTGGCGATTGAGGAAGGGCTACTGCCATCTAGCAGTGAGCCGACTCAAGGGTCAGCAGAAGGATCCATGAGCGTACTCCTTGAGGCAGTGCATACCATGCAGGAGGAGGCGAGTTTGTTTTCACCCGAGCAGAGGATAGAGGAGCCGCTTGAGAGAGAGATGGGGATTGAGGTGGAGGGTGYCATCGAGAGCAGGCTYCAGAGGATGGGCACACCTGAGTATGGACCAGAGGAGATTGAGGAGTAGCCCACGGCAGTGCCAGGAAAGACACTCGAGAGGAGACCTCAGAGGTTGGACATGCCTGAGTACGTCCCRGCGACAGGGGATTTGAGGAGCAGACTGAGATCTTGGACTACTGGATCTGGGTCTAGGGGACCGGTTCCTGGGACAGAGCAGMAGGAGGTCRTTAGTACCRCAKCKCCTCGATCAGAGCAGCAGGAGGTTGTCAGTACCTTGGTAGGATCTCYTTCATCGCCACCTCCTCAGCCCAGGAAGAAGAACTTCAAGAGGAAGGTAGATCAACTATGTTTCTACTGCAAGAGGGACATGCATCATGCTCTGGATTGTCTCGAGTTTCTTGAGGGTAAGGCAGCAGGGAAGGTCTCAGCGGTAGGAGGTAAGATGTATGATAGATAGGGTAGGATAGTAGAGAAGTCCGCAGATGGACTTAGGGCTCAGTTATATAGGCAAAACCAGGAGGAGTTGAGGAGATAGTGTCGGTTTGTCTATGTAAGTGGGCGAGTATCTTGTGAGGCATCAACTTAGGGTCTGTGTGATACCCTCTTAGACTTAGAGGACCTTTTTGTTGATTGCTATTAGTCTAGATCTGAACTCTAGTGTTCCTACAGAGCTGGGGTCTTGAGGTTCAGGGTGATTTAGATGAGGCATGTACATATTAAGGTGGCCTACGCACAGGTTTTGAGAGACAGATCTGACGTGTATTCTAGGGGTTATTGTCAGTATGGGTTTGGTGTGGTGAGTTAAGTGAGCTATGATTAGGAAACATTTTTTGTGTGAGGCTTTTTTTGTATATTATGATGAGGTTTTTTCAGGGACCATTCATATATATGACGATCACTTGTCACTCTCACATGTGTGGTTGTACTCTGATGTATGATGAGTTTGTGTGGACAACGTGTGAAAAACATCTTATTTTGTCATAGATACAGTGAATATGATTGTAAGCAAAATTGTCTACTCCTCGGTATACTTGTCCGACCTGCCCACGGGCAGCTGATAGGGCAGAGTATAAGGGGAGGGAGTGCAGCCTGTTTGTGAAAAGTTGTGAGGATCTTTTATGAGCCCTGAAGACTCAAAAAGCTTACCATGTTGATCATTGATTGTTTAAGTTGTGATAAGGACCCATAAGATGAGAACCCCTTGGATTTTTGGGGAAGGGGATGTTTTATGATGTTGTATGTTATGATGAGAACCCCTCGAGTTTTGAGGAGGGGGAGTTTGGTTTTATGGCGAGACCCCTCGTGATTTTTGGAGGAGGGGGTGTTTTTGTTTATGATGAGAGCCCCTTGGATTTTTGGAAAAKGGGAATGGTCTATGGTTGGAAGACT
Source organism: Chara braunii (assembly GCA_003427395.1). Lineage (NCBI taxonomy): Eukaryota > Viridiplantae > Streptophyta > Charophyceae > Charales > Characeae > Chara > Chara braunii. The sequence continues at coordinate 243,266 of BFEA01000992.1, forward strand.
CACCCTCAGAGGTGAGTAAACAGATTTATGGCATGACGAGTTGTTTGATGGGTGATACAGTCTGACGAAAAGAGTCACTTTTGWTTRGAATGTTTGAGAAAGTCGCAATGAATGCAGGGCGAGAGATGTCTCAGAGTGGGTGGTTGCTGGCTCTGATCAAGTCAGGGATCACGGCCTGGTGGACCTAGCGGTGATTTTGTTTGTGAGCGTGCGAAGGATGCCATGCCTATTATGGAAGAGCTGGTAAATGCCTTCAGACCCCTGCGTGATCGCGCAGTGGGCCAGTGATTTTGTTTTGCGATGCCCCCGTCTAACCACTAGTGCTAATTCTGAGACATATTGAAGAAAGTTCAAGCTAACGGAAAAGAAGTTAGTACCTCTGGGGCGTAACCCCGTTGGATGGCTGCTAGCCAGCGCAACCTGGCTGCGGGACCGCGGGGTAATAGTTTAAACGGGGGTGCCCGCCCCAGTGAAATTACTCCGCGGGATAATGATGGTTGATAATTTTTGGGGGAAATCCTGATTGAGTGTTTATCAGGAGGAAACCTATCGTTGCGTAACCAACGAAGGTACTGCCGCTAAATAACAATGCGGTGGGCCGTGGTCCTTGTCCGATCAGACAGGCTATGGTGGGCCAAGGTAGAGACCTAGCCTTTCTGTACTAGACTGCAGAAAGAGCTGAGCGAATATTAAGTATACATATATACTTATGTGTATTTGATGCGAAAGATTTAAAGAAGGAACGCGAGAGTGCCTTCAAAAGGTCTCGATTAAAGCGCGCGTCCCTAGTTTTTGCCAGGACTAGGGACACCCAACGAGAAGCCGAAGGTTGTCTAGAACCGGCGAGAGGATGATTGGGAAAATCTTTGGAACTTATGTTGTTAGTGTCCTAATTTTCTGGGCAGTGAGAGGCCTAGGTTAGAAACCTGGCAGCATATAGCTGTGGAGGCATGTTTTGATGGAGGCCTCTACCCTGTGTTTGTTGGCTAATCGGATTGGCTCATTTTTCATCAACATTTGGAGTGTGGATGAATTTATAGCTTTCTGATTTGGCGAAGCGACGGGGACGTCACTTAATATGGTCCGGTAAGCTGTCGGTGCGAATACTCTTCCAAGGGTATCCGCCCTGATTTTTGCAAGTGACAGAAAATAGTTTTGGTCTAAAGTTTAAGTATACCGCGCTAAGTGGGGCTGCGTCAGTAATTGCTTTGACTCGGTGGTTGACCGCAATAGCGAGTGAGTGGGCGCGCAGGCTTAAGGCACGCGTGATTCTTTTTTATTGTTGATCGTATAGCCAACCCGGACCTCAGTCGTTTTGCTTGGTGGTATTATTTTATTATTTATTATTTTATTTATTTTTGATGAAGCAGGAATTAAGGATGTTTCCTTTTGATTGGTACAATTGACCGAGTCGAGCGCGCGTGCGGAGAGCGGCCCCGACAACGGCATTGGCAACGACGGCGCGGCTTCGTGCGGTAAGCGGGGTGTCGTAGGATGGCGCCCGGGGCAATTATGGCATGGTATAAGCAAACCAGCGCGGGCACTAGGACCCGTGCAGCCGTTTGTCGACCCATAGCGCCGCGCCACACTGCTTATGTGGCGCTCCGTGAATATTGGTCTCAGGCTTGGGCTTAGCCCTATAGGTTACGACATCGGACTACTGCTACGAAGGTTCGGGGATCGAGGCCGGCTAACGTCGACGCCGCGATAGCGGAGTGTCGGGGAGAAGGCCGATGGGGTTGAGGGCCATGGGGCTATCCTCCTCGGTTTTGTTCGTGGCGACGTCCGATTGGTGGTGGCGTTTTCTAAAATAGTTTTATTCTACTGTCGTATTTTTCCTTCCCCGGCAGGGCATTGGTTTGGATGGGACGCCGGATCTAATGGTCGTCACGGCGGCCGAGGACCTTGAGTGCGCGCCTTTTAAGGTTGGCCTGCGGGTTCTCGCGCGCTTGGGGTGCCAGCGGAATTCCTGTATCCTATTTTATTTTGGTGTGTGGGCTGAGGAGCACCGTCGGTCCCCACGCGGTTCGCGCACGGGCTTTTTCTCCCACTTCGGTCTTCAAAGTTCTCATTGGAATTACCGTCGAAGGTCGTACGGGGCTCGCCTCACTAAGGCCCACGTATAGGCCTTACAGCGGGCCGCGGGTCCACGGCCAACTGACTGAACGGGAGTTTGCCCGTTGGGGGTTCGAGGTGGTGGTGGACACCGTAGGAGCGGAGCGGGGTAAGAAAGGGCTGTGGCAGGCCGCCCGCGGACCATAGGCTGAAGAAACCGGCAGCCGGGGCGAAGAGAGAGCTTGGCAGGGAAAGCCTGGACGGCGGAGTCGGTGGTGCTGTGTTATGCATCAGCCCGCGGGCCAGGTAGCGAACAGGAGAACAGAATGAACCCGGACGGGGTGAAGGAAAAGGGGAGGTGGTAACGTCGGACCTCAGTCCGACGGGCGCTAATGCAGCGYGGCGCAGSAGCGGGCCGAGCGGCGGAGCAGYGGCGCAGAYGGGAGGCACACCGTCTGGWGGACTATARGGGCGAAAGACTAATCGAACCGTCTAGTAGTTGGTTCCCTCCGAAGTTTCCCGCARGATAGCTGGAGYTGTTGAACGTCGGACTTGGGTATAGGGGCGAAAGACTAATCGAACCGGCTAGTAGCCGGATCTTCCCGAAGTCCTCCTTCGGGTTGGCCAGGTAGCGCTGCGTTGCAGCCAACGAGGCAGAGACGACAGCGGCGGCAGTGTGTAGAAGCGGGGCGGACCACTGCGGGGTGACTGTCGGGTGGGGGCTAAGGCAGGCAAAAGAGCAAAGGCGGAGTGGCAAAGATGTGTAGAACGAACCCAGACGGGGGGAGCGTCGGGGTGCATTCGGAGGTCGAATAGCGGAGCGATGAGGGAGATAGGAGATGGCGGGCAGAAGATCGCGAAGCTCGTGCGATCCTAGAAGGAATCAGGAGGGGGAAGGGTCGCCTCGAAGGTTTTCGGCCATGGCGAGTGTAGTGGCGGGGTCAATTCTTACGTTAGATTAGTAGAATAAGAGTAAAGAAGGAAGGTCCGCGCGCCGGTGGCTATGGCAGGGTGTTGGAAAGGGAACAAGGAAGAGCGTATCTCGCTCAATTCCTTGCGGAATCAAGCGAGGAAAGGCACGACATARGGGTTTTAGGTAGTTGCGAATTGGGATATGGGGTCAGTTTTAGGTGGGAGTTAGTAGGATGGGAGGTTAGTAGAAAAGTGAGTGCGCCGGGAGTGTCGAGGAGGAAAACTCGACGAGAATAGAAAGTCTATATCTCGCTCGAATCTCGATGGATTTGAGCGAGACAAAAGGCTACGGGAAGTTTTTTTTGGCGTAAAGAACCGATTGGCGAGGTCGGATTTGGAGAAAGGTTAGTAAGAAGAGAGGTTAGTAAGAGAATGCTTGCGCTGTGTATGGCGGGGAAAGGCTGAAAAGAAACCTGAGTGAACCTGGACGTGGTTGACGCCAGGTGCATCCGGAAAAGACTAAGGGTGGTGGGAGTGAGCAGGCCAGCGGGTTGGAATGGGCAGAGAGAGAGAGAGGGAGGAGGACTCACCACACCAGTGACACTCGTACTTGAAGGGGATCCGTGACGAAGTGCACAGTCACGCCAGCGAACCTGACCACCATTACGGGCCAGGTACATGGAGGTGGAGGTCGCTCGGTCCGGGGTGTCTCTGCGGCCTGCAAACGAGGACGGGCGGCTGTCGGGGTAGCTCCCCGGCTCAGTAGGTGGTGGAAGCCGACGGTCTGGGGGTTCGGCTGTGGTGTGAGTGAGTCATGTGTTGTTGTGCTCCAAAGGGCGGGTTGACTTACCTCGTAGCTGGTCGTAGTAGCAATGTACGTTTCCATGCTCCAACGGTAGATTCGTCCGAATTCAGCACATATCTGACAAACCGAGGAGTACCGGGGGAGTGAGCAGCGAGGTGAGGAGCGAGCAGTTGGTCTGGAGGCTTACCTGTTAACAAGGGCACTGCCTATCTCCTCAGAAACAAAAGTAACGGGGCGGACGAGCTAAGGGACTGAGGGCTTACCTGCGGGCTGCGGCAGTGTCCTTCCAAGTTTAGTGGAGCAGCAAGGAGTGCTACATATCTACATTTTGGCTGACTCGCTGAGGGAGCGCCCGGGGGAGGGCAAGTCATGGGCCTGCTTGCCTGTTTATTGGCAAGGTGACGCGCTCTTCATCGGCCGAAGTTGTGAGGTGGCATACTGGCTAGTGTGCTGCCCACCTTGAGGTTCGGAGTACTTGGGAAAAGGGCAAGCTGTGGGCTACAGGCTCACTCAACAGTTGGCAACAGTGCTTACTTCTGGACAAAGCAACAGCAGGTCAGCTACATGGTGCAGATGAGATAGTCAGTTAGTGAGGCACCGTTGCAGCCGCTGGAGGAGAAGTTCATTGGTGTGATGAGCTTGCTACCGCGCCATCACCACTCATTGCCCTGCGTATTAGCATATCCCAGCATGCTACAAATGATGGGCAGCAGTTAGCGGTGCACGGACCGCAACTGCGTACTGCACGCAAACCGCTACTGCGTCCGTTGTGGATTGTTGTATACAACTGGGTGCTACTGCTGGCTATTGTGAACTGCTGCAGGGCGCTATGTAGTGCGGCTGGGTTTGAGAAAGGGGGTTACTACTGCGAATTAAGGGTTTGACATGAGGGTTGAGTTCTACAGGTTTGCTCCGGTTTGACCAAGCTGCCACTTTGGCTACCATTGCGGGGCCCTCAGGCGCTGAAGGTACCAAGGCCCTCTCGCGCGAGTTTGAGAGCACCCCTATTATATTTGAGAGTCTCAAACACTTCTCTTCTATCTTTCAAAATCTAAGTCTAGTCTGCTGGTTACGAGGGGAAGGTGGCAGGCGGGATTGCAACCCGTAGGTCCGCGTCAGGACTCTGTGGGGAGTCCACCCACCGATTGCGGGAACTCTGCAGGAACTCGGAAGGAGTTCTGGAGGCAGGGAATCGTCAGGTATACTATCTTTCATCTATATGACCCACTATCACCCATGTTTGCCTATCCCCCTGCAGTATGACTA
>BFEA01000992.1:250348-270182 GCA_003427395.1 Chara braunii
CTGGATGAGATGACTAGTTTGTTTGGATTCCAGTTCTATAGGTAGTTACTTTAGTTGCTCGCCACGTGCTAGAGCCATAGGAGTTAGTGTCAATTCCTGCATTTTCTGTAATAACTTTTTTTTACTTAGGTCAATTCCTGCATTTTCTGAGATCTTTTTTTATACTTGGCTTTGTATAAATCTTGGCAAGCCACTTTTCCAACGGGAAGCGCTGCCGAAATTTCTACAAATCCAAGAAGTTAGTCAACTTTTGACTTGTCAKAGTTCAACTTGTCCTTTMCATATATCTGGCTTAGWTAAAATATRWGARGTCTCMTTTTCTAAAGRGAGTGCTGCYAAAATTTTTGCTAATTCAGGGAGTTAGACAAAATTGAACTTTKGRAAGCCAAAGTTACTTTCAAAATCTGAACTTAGTCTTGTATAAATTTTAGAATAACACTTTTCTAGAGGGAGTGCTGCCGAAATTTTCTACAAAATTAAAGGAGTTAGTTAAATTCAGTCTAAAGTTGAACTCGAGCTGTTGTTCGAGTTCATATCTGGCTTAGTATAAATCTGGAAAGTCTCCTTTTCTAAAGGCAGTGCTGCCCAAATTTCTACTAATTCAGAGAGTTAGAGATTATTTTCTGCTTTATATCTGGCTTAGTATAAATCAGGGAAGTCCTATTTTCTAAAGGGAGTGCTGCCCAAATTTCTACTAATTCAGAGAGTAAGACAAAATTTGACTTTCCAGACTTAGAGATTATTTCGGTGTTCTACCCCAGGGCTATGATTTTGTCTACTAGGCAGGAAACCTTCGGCCCATTCCTTATTTTTTGCTCTGTGGAGTTTTTATAGTTGGATGTTATAGTCCTTGGCAGCCTTTAAAGTCAAACCCCTTGATGTTTGACCGCCACGACACTTTAAGGCTCTCTACTCAACCCCTCTGCACAGGGTGCAGAAAAGGGTGTGGTCTTTAACCGCGCATGACGGTTGTCCAGCGTCGAGAGATTAACCCTCAAGGGGCGTGTCAGTCGACACTTGAGTGTCAAACGCGGCGCTCGCGATTAACGGGGACCACGTGAGAATGGGTACCGCGTAGTACGCCTTCATTGTGACTGCTTGCGTACAATTGCATTGCAAGTCGATATGCGATAGCCCTGCGTCCGCGCGGTTTTATACTGAGTCTCGCGCGCGACGCCTATTCGATTTCCGCGTTGGAAAGTTATGGGTTGGCTACCGAGGGGCTAGGAGCGTTGTCGTGTTGTTTGTGTTGTGTCCTTTCGTATATGTGTTGTTTTGTGTGTATGTGTATTCGTAAAGTGGAGTGCGCGTGGTGTGTGGGAAGCGTCCTCGTCGACAGATGACGGGTCGCGCTTGGGACCTCAGCCCCCCCAAAATGTCGGTTCCCGTCCGGGTTCGATAAAGGCGTATTACCGCGCGTACCCCCTATGCTACAGCGAACGAGAAACGCCCTCGGCTGGTCCACCTCTGCGATTGCAACTGATTAGCTTTCGTACTATGGGCTGGTAGCTTGGCGGGGATACGCCCACCGAAGGGAGGTGACAACTCCCGTAAGGTGTAGGTAAGTCGTGCCTCGCGTAGGCCCTATCCTGTCGTAGGGGCTCGCGAGAGGTATGGCTGGCGCACTCGGCCGGAGCGGCCTAAGGAAGCTCCGTATATATTGCGACGAAGGATTTAAAAACCAACTCTTGCGTGATGYGGCSRGGAGGGTCCCGCGTTGCCCTGGTGCSRTGCCGGACYGATGCGCTCGACAATGCCAACAATGAACACTTTTCACTTTCACATTTGAGTTGGTCTTGTTTCTGGTTTTGATTGATGAAGTGTGTATCTAAGGTGTGTTTGCCAACTGCGCTATCAAGTCTTGAGCTAGGATGCTGAGCAAAACGCCTAAGTGTTGAAGAAAGATAGGATGAAATGACATACGTACGGTCTGAAAGTGTTTTGGCATTGTTGGTCAATTGTTTCAATGCTTTGTCTTGTATGGTCATTTAAAAAAAATACCCTAAAAATGGGGTATGAGAAAATCAAAAATTTTGATGCATTTGAGCAACCCTGCGAGACAGGGAAATGTATGTTACGAATGGAATAAATGTTTTTTTTCTGCCATCTGACAAGACAAGGAGTGAAACAAATACTTTTAAAACTTTCTTTATGGATATTTGGTTGGCTTTCCTGTTGGTTAAAGATCCCTGAGACGTGTGTCTCTTTAGCCTGTGATCGAGGTCTGGGAGACACGGCCCCTAWGTGACTCTGACGATTCCCCTCGAYYAGTAACAATATGACAGTCGTGATAAGTCATTCTTATTTRTGAAATTCTTCATATATACATTCGATGRGGTTTGTTCATCYACTCTAGGAGGTCAGTCTGAGGGACTTGAAATTACCAAGGTTATGGTGGAAAATTGGCATCGTTGGGACGTAACTCCCAGCGTGGGCTGTTGACCAAGTACAACCASGCWGCGGGCCTTCCGATTACGACCTATAAATAAAACCTGAGGAGGGGCCTCCTTAATGATGGAATTGGTTCAGGTAGATATCGGAGGGATCAAGAGTCAGGTCTAGAATGATAGGAGAATTTTACATGATATTGCGTAACCAATACAGGAACCACCACTAAAACAACGACGTGGTGGGCCCCAGTTTCGGCCTGATCAACCGGCTGTGGTGGGTCGAGGCCAAGGTCGTCGATCCTTTGGCATTAGACTTCGGGTGGGACGGTAAAAATAGACATAGGTTACGACCCGCGTCCAAAGGGTGAGACTTGACTCAGATTCCTAACTCCTCAGACACCCAATGAAATCCTGGCAAATAAAGTCTCAAGTTGGGGGGAGGAGCTATAATTGTCTTCCTTGGTGATCTCCACGATTGTAGTACGGATCCAGTATCCCCACTTGGGTTTATATGGAATAATCGTTTCTTGGGAATTGTCATTTTTTGATACGTGGGAGATCAAGGTTAAAATCCTGGCAGTATGGACGCACCAAGGGGGACAGTGAGGGTCTTCAAACCGCAACTTCATCCAGAGGATCGGATTTTGACCACTTGTCGCGTCAGAACTTTTCTTTGCATTTAGATTCCCCAGCAACGGGAACGTCGCTCAATGGGGTCTGGGAATACTGTCGGAGCTGATACCCTTGTAAGAGTATCCGCTCAAAATTTTGTAGTTGACACAACATCGGCGGCAACAGACAAGCTGAAGACGGCTAAAAATGGGAAATGAGGCAAATACCTTGACTGCTATGGTCGAGAAAGTTTTGCAAGCGCAAGCGCCGAAACATGGCGCGCACGGACTATAATCAGTGGTTARTTTGTTTTCGAATGCTCGCCTGCCTTGTCGTGGCGAACGCAGAAACGGTAAAGATTAGTGGCGCAGAAGGCGACAACAATTTTTCCTCAAGTTTATCAACGACCATAAAGGTCTAACCCTCGCAGAGKCTGAAAAAGAGTTAGTAAAWTAAACCTCCGACCACAAAGGTCGGAAGGCTAGTCTAACAAAAAGGGTCGCGCAGAAGGCGACAACGATTTTTCCTCAAGTTTATCAACGACTAGGAAGGTATGTTGACGACGAATGAATTGAGTCAACGGGGCGGCAAAACTACTTGCTGCAGATTAAGACGTAAGGTGAAATTACTAAAGGCCCCAGCCATGAGGTCGGGGCAACTGGTAAGGAAGCTAGACTGCCGTAGTGGGCTACAACAGTTAGCAGAAATTTGAGTCTACCCTTATGAAAGGCTGTAGGCAATGCATCAGCCAGAAGCGAGGGGGGCGTACTGTACTTATACTGGGAAAGGTCCTAGTATAACCGAATTAGGAGCTAGCCCAGTAGGTACGAGTACGGACTGACATGCCAAAGATACACGGATCGAATCCGCCCGATTTCGGGCTAGCTCCTCTTTTACTGAAAAACGACACTGTGGCCGCCCAATATGTTTTCCACCCGCCCTCAGGTGGTCGGGACTCGAACCTGTGACCTCGTCTTTAGTTTTATAGTTTTAGTTACAGTCAACTCGGCTGAAAGGAGGACCCTGCACTTGGCTTGCAGATACAGTTAGTAGTTGGATTTTCCTTTTTTTTCCTTTGATTTTTTTTCTTAGTTAGATTCGTTTTCATTTTTTTTTTTTATTTTTTTTAAATTTTTCTTTCTAGTTCCGTAGCTACTCTTTCTTAGATTCACGATAGTGAATCTGCCTCCGAAACCAGGCAGATTCGGTCCTAGAGTCTAACGCTATCTACATGCTGCGATCGAGGTACCCCGCCCCACAACCAACGTAGGAAATCACGGGTGCGGGCGAGGGAAAGGGCCTGCATGTGAAGACAACCAAGAGCAGAAGCAATCGCAGGAAGAAGGAGAAGCGAGCCCAGGAAGAAGGAGAAGCGGCCCAGGAAGAAGGAGAAGCGAGCGCAGGAAGACGATGGCAGGCGGGAGGGTGTGAGATGAGCGATGGCAAGTGTGCAAAAGGAGGAAGGATTGCGGGCGCAAGAAAAGGAAAGGCGCATGCTAGCACACGGGGGTGGGACGCGTTGAGGAAAGAAGGCGGCGAGCGGGGAGGAAGTGCGTTGAAAAAGGAGGCGTGCGGAGAAAGTGAGCGGAYGAAGAAAGAAAAAGAAGAAGAACAAGAAGAAAAAGAAGAAAAAGTGAGAGGAGAAGAAGAAGGAGAAGGAGAAGAGGAGGAGGAAGAGAGAAGACGAGGGGGCGAAGCTCGACTTCAAAAACCATTATCCGTGGGTTCTGGGGAGAGTGGATGCGGCTTTGTTGTAGTGTTGTCTTCGTCTCCGCGCTCACATCGACGAGTTTTTGTTCAATATGGGAGGTGTTGCGACTTGTGAGGAGACTCTACGTTCGAGTTGGCATCACAGAACAATGCACTGATCAGCAGGTAAGTCTTCCAACCCTGCGATTGCCAACATGCTACTTCCATCGATATTATGAGCAAAATCGAATGAATCTTCCGCTACAACATTGAATCATATACGCCGACACTTACACTCGCCCGCTGGCGCACCTTCATTTCCGCTTGCTTGCGGGATCGCCATTCGTAGGTGTATGTGAGTGTGTATGTGTGTGTGTGTGTGTGTGTGTGTGTGTGTGTGTGTGTGTGTGTGTGAGTGCCGATCACGCGGCTGGCAACGGGGCGTAGGACAAGCAAAATCGATTAAATCTACCTCTAGGACATAGAAATGTACATTACTATACGTATGTGTGTGAGAGAGAGAAGAGAGAGAGGGAGGATAGAGAGAAAGAGAGCGAACGAAATAACTTACTTGTTCCACTAGTCGTTGCCATATCCGCTGCCTTGCACACATACATGAATCGCAAAGGTACCCATCGTTAGAAAACCAGGTCGCACAGATAGTTTGAATATATTTTCTTTTTGTTTATTTGTAATTATTATTATTATTATTATTCATTCTTTTTTTTTTAGTTGATCTTGTGTGTGGTCGTCGTCATCRCCAAGATCAATCTCCTTCGTCATTCATACCTATTACTTTGGCTTAACCTGGTCGTATTGTCGGCCAAATACATCCGAAGTTTGGAGAAGCTACCTAACAATCGTCCATCGTCCGCTACCAGGGGGGATACTATTCGAGAATCGGATGAGCAGAGATGAGCAGGGAATGCGAAAAACAGTAGCAAGGTGAAGTAAAGAAATAAGGAAGGATAACACAGGAGGAGGAGGGGAAGTGCGAGCAGGAGAGGCTCGGCGAGGGAGCACAGAGAAGAATACCACAAAAGAAACAGACAYGCATAAGCRGAAGAGGAGAGCACGCACAAAGAAAATACAGACGGGAAGGGAGAGCACAACGAGCCAATRAAGGAGAGGASGAGATGTGGGGGGGGGGATGATAACATGCAGAAAGACGAATGATTGAAAGAGTGAATTCAATCTCCAGGTGAGTCGGTGAAACTTCGATCAAACACCTCGTCTTCTGCCCCCCCCCCCCTTGTCATAGGAATGCACCTAGCCAAAAATATAGTTAATATACATTCGTTTTAGAGTGGTCTATCTCTCGCTTGTTTATTATTTTGTTTTAATTTCATTACTTTTATTAATCATTCTTATTTCTGGTAGAAAGGGTGAAGGGGAGTAAAGGAAAGGAGAAAAAGTGAACAGGAAGATGAAGAAATATCATGATTGCAGGCTTGAGAGCAACGAACACGAGGGGAAACAGATTGCAGGAGAAGTGAAAGTGCAGCAGCAAAGAGAGGAAGAATGGAGGGAGGGGTTGTAAAACGGACGAACAAGAACAAGAATGAAGAAAGAGAGAAGAAGAGAGAGAGGGCAAGCGAACGCACAGAGAGTGAGAGAGAGGGAAGGAGAGGAGACGAATGGTGGTACTTGGGTGCAAGTGGCATATGTGTGTTGGGGAACGAGGTTGTGAGTGAGGCAAGAGACATACCTGGTGCTGGAAGCGTGCGACATTAGTCGCTTTATGCTCCTACKTCGAAAAAATTGTTGTTGTCATCAATCGGCATTGTAGTCTAGGCTAGATAGGATCTACCATCTGTAGTCTGGGCGCCGAGCGCCAGAATAGGATATCAACAYTGGTTCTTCATTGATGATGATGATGAGACTTTACCAACATTGTCAATTATGAGCTCTTGGTGTCTTCTTWTTTGGTGAAACTCGTGATGCAATTTTGTTGCTGGTTCAGGGTCACGACTATCTGGTCTTGTGCATATGATGCGGTTTGATTTCTGAATTTCGTTATCGCTCATTTTTCTTGCATTTTGTGTGATTTAAATTTCTCATTTCTTTTATTATTATTATTATTGATTGATTGGTATTATCGTTATTATTATTATTATTATTATTATTATTATTATTATTATTATTATTATTATTAGTATTATTATTATTATTATTAGCGAAAATCAGACTCGCTTTCATTCACACTTTTCATGCATGCAAACACGTACGCAGCAAAACGGCGACAAGCGTCCAACTCAAAGCTCGAGGATATGGAAACCAAGACACAGTTCAGATGCAAGCTCGCTTCAACAGGCTATGGTGCATCAGCACCCACACATCGCAACTCTTCTCACTGTGTCCAACACGACTGTTCACTTCACACTTCAACTCCGGATCACCCTGGATAGCCCACGCTCATAGTCTACACATACACGAATGCACACCTATTACTAACTATGGCAGCTATGACCGCCAAYTAACTCTACTCTACAAGCAGCTATGGCTGCGCCAACTCCCTCTTGCCCACTTCGTCTTCGGGCTCACTGCAGACCACCCCGCTCAAGTCGTTGTAGCAGCGCTTCCGCATGGCTCACGCAAGAATGAATGAATGACTGYGCGCTGCTTCTTGAGTTATACTTCTGTAGYTGATGGTCAGGCCCTCTTCMATACCCGTAGTGCAGACAGTCCCATGCGCCGCTTGGGTAATTGCTTGACCGAACKAGGACAGACTGGGACGKGGACTGCTGACTCAGCATGGGTAGAGTCCACCATTGCCCACTTACCTCTAGTCTGCTGTGAGCCACGGTTGAAGGGCCGCTTCCGCACCTTCCTGAAGTCTGTGGATTTGGCCCTTCGGCTCTGTAGCAGCTACGACCTYGACCTTTMAGAAGTCCTRCACARCTACAAACTTAACTCCTATGGACCAGACCTACGGTCCGATACCTGACAGCCRAACACAAACAACTAAACAGACAAACAGACAATACACCGACAGATACGGGTGGAGAAATGGTCAGACAAACACAAGAAGAGAGAGAGAGAGAAAGGGGAGTCACAGGCAAGAGTCAATCTACARCCAAAAGCSATGTTYYGTAGATGAAAGGCCGTGACTCACAGACTTGAGCAGTAGTACTACAACAAAGATCCGGCMATGACARACTGAAGCAGGCAGGYCATAGGAGTGCAGTACCGAGTCCAAGTCAAGCCAAATGATGCATTGACTGAAACGGGGTGTGACTCWGTCCAAGTCAATATAGGGGCTTGCCAGCCACAATTCAGGAAGAAATTGTTCATTTGTGAGAAGCATGAAAGTGTTGCTGAMGCGCTTGTGYGTTATCTACAAGTAGTTTTCGCGCAAGAGTCTACTGGGCAGCGCTGCGCTGAGAAGGAGAACGGCCRCATCAGCATAAGTTTRTAGTAGGGGTAGAGYTGGGTAGCTGCAGATGTAYTCAAAGTTAATATTCTCAAACAGAGAGAGAGAYAGRGGGAGAGAGGTGAGGATGATGATKCAGAAGCACCTACATGGCCTCGACGACAGTATGATATCTCCATRTACTTCGGTTCTGCTGCTGACGTAAGTTGAATGCATTATCARYTSATAGGYTACTAGTAAATCATAGTCTAGGTGTTGAATGCCAAATAGAAGGGACTCTGATACGTAGGCCGACGGAGTCAAGAGTATGCTAACTARCGTCCAAATTCGGCACTTTGGTCTTTAGTTGACGTAGTACTCATGCAGTTTTAACAGTATYAGGCKCCGTGGCGTCCAACGTAGTATTGCAAACTGGAATGTTGTCTCACTATTAATAGTTCTCTTACGTTATTATTATTATTGTTACTATTATTATTATTTATTATTATTACTATTATTATTATCATTATTACTATTATTGGTTGTAGTCTCACGGTTGCAACATCATGAGAAAAGCAGAGGTCAGAGAGGAGAAGAGTCTGGGGTACTGGAGAGGAGAGGGACATCRTCACTGTGTGACGGTGCCCACCTCCTCCATCCTCCTCCGTTGTTGTCCTTGATTGGTCCTCTCAAACGCCTYTCTCTTCATATATAAGTGGCTGATAATGATTTACACTGAGATAATCGTGATTGTTCCTACTTTAAGTTCCAGAYAGACAATTGCATAGACTTGACATGATCAATGACAAGGCGATTGTGGAAGCTCTGCCGGAGTTCATGTGAAACTCTGGAGGCAGAGAACTATGAGATACGTCTCACCTAACCTTTTCCCGTATACCCTTACAGGCTACGCYCTTCTATTGGACTGCCTGTATGACTGTGTGATATATTGTKTGTACTTTCTTCAGGACTAAAGTATATCAAAATGAAAAAGGTTATATGATTGACGTAAGAACCCTGCTTGATGAAGGGAAATAACTTAAGATAACCAAGAATGAACCTAAGATTGTTTGGGTTTGAAGAACAAAATGGTGCGATGAAGGCTCATGTGTGAGCCATCATACTTCTTGTGTATGCTTTAACTTCGTCGAGAGTTGATAATAGGTACTCATGTGTGAGTTACCTTACTAACTGTCAGATAGACTGTCGTCGTGACGGGCAGAAGTGTCTGACACTAACTTATTAACTAAATTAGGTACTCATGTGTGAGTTACCTTACAAACTGTCGGATCGACTGTCGTCGTGACGGGCAGAGGTGTCTGACACTAACTTATKAATTAAATTAGGTACTTTCTACCGRATCGATTCTCRTCGTGACGGGGAGAGGTATCTGACAATAACTTATGAACTTACTTAGGTACCATCTACAGGATCGACTGTCGTCGTGACGGGAAAGAGGTATCTAACAATAACTTATGAACTAAATTAGGTACTCATRTGTRAGTTACCATACTCTCTGCCGGATCGACTGTCGTCGTGACGGGAAGAGGTGTTTGACACTAACTTATGARCTAAATAAGATACTCAGGTGTGAGTTGCTTTATCGGATCGACTGTCGTCGTGAAGGRGAGAAGAGTCTGACACTTAGAAATAATAAAGGGAGACTYTTGTGCGGGTCGTCCTRTTAGCGTACCGGACCAGTCTTCGAAGGTGSTAGAAAACCTATGTATGGGTTGGACACTTGCTCTTTAAGGCTGGGACGATTGGCATAATCAATAGGTGGCGGTACTCCTGTGTGTGCTACCTCACCACCTTCAAGTTGATTAACTAGGATCTGCTTGTTGTGAAAACTGAACTCAGGGAATTTGGTACTAMCTTCCTTTCTTATTAACGTCTTAGGAAGTTTTGGTCTTTGCACTTATTCAAGGTGTAGTAGGAGGTTCCAGGGAGGGTCATCCTATTCACGCRCTTGAGTTCAAGACTAGCTAACAACCCGCAAAGCGTAGAAAATCACATTGCTACTCTTTCTTTCCTAGMTTACTTACCCTCGGACAGTCCGACAACCAGACCGATAATAGGGAGGGTTCTGTAGGAGTCATCCTATTACTTGTTTAACAGCTGGACTACKCATTACCCAAGGAAAGCAGTAGAGGGACCTCTGTTGGGGTCTGTCTATTACCTACTTGATTCTGATACTAACTTACAAGGGGGTAGGGTACCCTTGTAGGAATACCYTAAACACTCGTCTTCTGTCCATACTAACCCGGTCTCAGGACGGTCGGCTTCGGAAGGGCAACAKGTTATCCTTGTTAGGATTATCCTAACGCTCTCATGAAGAGGACATTGTCACGTGATAGTAGGCGGATCTTGTGCGGGTTGCCTATTATTCACGCAGACCCCTTATWAAATTCTGGAAGGAGGCTGACATCCAGATCTTTCAGAAGGATACCTAAGGAAAGTAGTAGGGTGCTTCTGTAGGAGCCTCARCTATTTGTTGTAGGAAGGATGCTCATGTGTGAGCTATCCTGTTACTTTGAACGGATCTTATGTATACATTGAGGSARGCTAAGAAGGGGGATGAAATACCCGTGTATGACTTACTCGACTATCTGATTGATTAACAGATTGCTTGGTATTGATTAAGWAGCAAGAGATTCATATCCGAATCGACCTACTACTTGAAAATGTTAACACAAAATAGAAGAAAAAAGGAAAGAACAATGTTCATGTTGGAGCAAAGATCTCTAGAACCTGCAAAAAGAATAAAGAGAAGAGAGTTAGAACCGTGGAAGAAAGAAACTTAAGAACCAACGAGTAGCTCATAGCCGTCCATGACTTTCGGATGGAAGACCACAACGATGAATGAGTTAAAGCTYTTCTATATAAGCGCCAAAACGGTGCGCTTATCTCCAAGAGAGAAAATGCAAGGACTGAGAGTAGGGGAAATATGAGTTTTCTTAAGACGACTTAGGACACATGCATGAGACTCCTTGAATGAAAGGAGAGAGTGAAAATGGCTTAGGGTAGGGTTGTGAGAGTAAAACTAGGGATTAGACCTGGGATGTTGATCCCAGAGATCACTACCCATGTCTAAAGGCTTGACCGTTAGATATCAATAMGTGGGAAATCAAGTGGGGRTGTTGAATCTTTGTTGACCTGYGTGTGTGCAGGTCCCTGTTTATCTACTGCATTTCAAGGAAGAGGTTCTACAAAAAGGACCCATATTTTCTGTTATCTCTCGATAACAGGTCGTTTGTTACCGATTCAACTTTTCCCCTTTGACTTGATACCCACCTCTAAGGTCAAACCCTTTGGTCAGTAAAACTGTCACCTGTGATCATTGCCTAAATGGTCCTAGTCACTCTCAAGGGTCCTTTGTAGAAATGAGAGGGGGTTRGGCTTACGTCTCAGGAAAGACAAGGCTGTCATACATAGTTTGGGAAGTGAAGGACAAGGTCAATAGTTGATGGTTGACGCCGTTAGTGCATGGCATGTGAACTGTCTTTGCATTATTATGTGCATGTCTATTTTGTGCGTGATCTTGGATTCAACTGGACCTGATATGTTGAAGAGTTTCGGACACACAACACTTGTGGAAGTGGAAAGGGTTCTTGSCGGTAATAACCCCATCCTCATTATTGTCTTGTATAACTYCTATATTGTATGATATTCAGTTAAGTCATGGTATGTTAAGAAAGATAGGACACCCTTTGGTAGAAATATGGTTTGATTGATATTAATCAAGAGAATAATAGATTACGCAGTAGCGGAAATAGACTGTCTTTTAAAAGTTCGACCTGAATATATCTAACGGATCAGTTCTAGAGGTCTTACCGCGCGTACCCCAATTTACGCTACAACGATCGAGCAAACGCCCTCGGCCGACCTACCTCTACAAAGGCATGTAAAAGCCTTCGCATGTGGGCCGGTAGCTCAGCAGGGATACGCCTACCTAAGGGTGGTGACAACCCCTCAGGTTGAGATAAGTTGTAGCTCGCGTCTCCCCGACCTGTCGTGGGGTGTCGTGAGAGGTATAGCCGGCGCGCACGGTCAAAGTGGTGACTTGTTGTTCTTCAAGAATAAATCCTGTATGACACGATTGTGAGGTTCAACACTCCCAGCGGAGTGCGGGACCCGCGCGCGAGAACGCCGCAGCCTCCCCCGGCCCTTCCTCCACCTTGGGGGCGGCACCTGAAGTGGCCCCTCGTCCTAACAATCTGCCACCTCGAAGCGGGTGCGTCTATTGCAACGAAGATGGTCACATCAAGCGGGAGTGCCTCTACCTCACGGAAACCCTGAGGTTGGGGGTGGTGAAATTAAATGAGAACAAGTGGGTGGTTTGGGGGGATGATGGAGAGGCGGTCTCCTTCTATCCCTYGATGAAGGTGAATGTGGACAAAAGGATAGTCCTTYAAGAGGYGAGATTGGGGAAGAAGCCCGAGGTTGGGGGAACCTCCAACTCATCTCGCGTYCAGATGACGRAGGCACCGGGAGGCGTGTCCATAAGGGAGCCCCAGGTGTCGAGCATTAAATTCGTTGAGACCGAGCTCTAAGAAGAAGGGTCTTGCCTAAGGGTAAGAACCCAAGTTGGGGCCRGGYCATCTAARGGCAAGGAGTTCGCGATAGASAGTGGAGGAAAAAGGAGCGGTGATAATGACCAAYCTATGGTCGACGCYAAAGTCACGGAAGAAAAGAAGRGGGAAGAGCCCACGTCACCTAAATCGCCTAGGAAGAAAGGACCGAAGAAGTTCGAGATAAAATGCACCTWGGACGAGACAGACACARTAGCCCCTTTGCGAAGGACTCTAATGCAACCAATGCAATGTACACTCCTAGAGTATTTGGCAGCTAGCAAGAGYGYTAGGAACGAGCTCCTCAGCATCACCAAAAAGGTTAGGATTCCGCTCGYTGGAGGGTCTACGGTTCCTGGGGATGGACCTGCCAAGGAGGAGGTGCAGTCTTCTYGAATCACAATGGAAGAACTGTCGGCCAGTTTCTTCKTGGAAGAAGAAGCTAAGAAGTTTTATGTGCTTGGGAGTGGCCAGCTCCAAGCCGTGGTGAGTRGAAAGAAGATGAGGGCCCTGGTGGACAATGGGTCTGAATCTACCCTSTGTAGGGACTCTATCGGAAAGGAATTAGGTTGGAGGTGGATAGAGGGGTATCCATGTCCATKGTGGTTGCGGACAASAAACTCTAATCGGCGGAAGGGGTATGTCACAACCCCTTGATTGAGGTCGTAGGGGTGGAAGCCATAGTCTCCATTTTCTCGKTGAAAGAGTGGTCTTCCGAGCTGATCCTCGGGAGGACCTGGCTGAGCGCGGTCCACACCACCACAGTCGACCTTCCAAGMGGGAGTGAAACTCTCTCGATCCAAAGCTCGGATGAAATCGGAGTGGTCCTAAAGACTGTGGATGCTYWGGATGAGCGGAACAGAACCAGTATCCCAAGGAGGAAGGAAGCCCAGTCACGAGTGTGTCGGGTCYAGTTTGAGRAGTCGCTCTTGGCCGACAAAGAACCCCCGGGAGACTGGGTGGACGTCGAGGATGTTGGGGGGCGAATTATAATCAATGTGATAAGGCACAAGAAAGAGGACGAGAAAGAAGAATTCGGTGGGTGCGTAAGGCTTTATTTTTTGGAGGAATCCCCCTAGSCGGCATAATTAAGAAGCATAAAATCGTGGTTGAAAAAGTAAAGTTCACTGCGGTCAGCCGRGATAGAACGGGGGAAACCTCGATATCAGAGGAAGAGATCGCCGATATCATTAGGAAGCGGAAGAAGACCGAAGGRCAGAGAATTACTGTCGACAGGCTAACGAAAATGGACATAGAGGATGRGAACCTCACCRAGCGAGAGAAGGAGTATGTGGCTATGACCCTAAGGGGTTGTGACAAGGCCATAGCCTTTGATGATTCTGAAAGAGGGAGGATAGACCYTATGTAYTCCAAGCCCGCCYGGATCCACACGATCCCCTACGTGCCTTGGAAAGATAGACCACCGTGGAAATATGCGCAAAAAGAGAAGGAGGAGATAGTGACCTTCATCAAAGAAAARATAAGGACGCTTGTTGCAGAATCTTGTGGRAGTGCCTACTCTAACAAGTGGTTCTTTCTTAGAAAAGGGGGTAGCAACAAACTAAGGTGGATCCAAAATCTCCAAAGGACCAACGCTGTCACCATACGGGATGTGGGGTYGATACCTGAGGCTRATCTACTCGCGGAGGGGTCGGCGGGTCGCTCGATCTGCGATCTCTTCTCGGGTTATGATGAGATCCCGTTGGACTATAGGGATAGATATATGACCGCAATGCACACGGCTCAGGGGTTAGTTCAAATAATGGTAGTACCCGTGGGATGGACCAACGAAGTGGCCGTATTCCAAAGGGCCATGATCGAGGTCCTCAAGGAATTCATACTGAATAAAGTGGAAGTTTTCCTTAACGACTTTCCGATAAAAGGACCAATCCAAAGGGATGAGAYGGAGGTCKTTCCTGGCGTGAGGAAGTTTGTGGTAGACCACATGGCAGACGTAAAGGAAGTCCTCATGAAATTAGAGGATGCCAACCTTACCGTAAGCGGGACTAAGARTCGTTGGGGGGTGTCGTCAATCAAGATATTGGGCTTCATCTGTAACAAGGATGAGCGGAGGCCCGATCCTRCGAAATTAGAAAAGTTAATGACTTGGTCGTCGCCACTTAGGTCGATAACGGAGGTTAGGCAATTTCTAGGGGTGGTGGACTACTGGAGGATATTTATAAAAGGCTACAGCGAGAAGGTGGATCCTCTAAGGAGGTTGCTTAGGAAAGTTGAAGGATGGGTCTGGGGAGGAGAGCAGGCTGCAGCTATGGAAACCCTTAAAGAGGAATTCCGCGAGGGGGTACAAATCCTTSGTGTTCCGTTCTTCGAGGACGAGGAGAGTCGCCCTTTTAAAGTCTCTAYGGACGCGGGGCCTTGTTYCGTGGGAGGGTTTCTGTCTCAAAAGGATCAAAACGGGAAGGAGAGACCCCTTCGATTTGAAAGTCGGGCCTTGAATCYCGTCGAAAGAAACTMTAACCAGTTCAAGAAAGAAGTACTGGGGGTATTGCACTGCCTAAAGACCTTCCGCCACTACACCTACGRGAGGCRTTTCCTTYTGAGASTGGACCCGACTGCGGTGGCAGCGGTCCTTCAAAAGGATTTTTCACTAACCGACCCTACTATCGCTAGGTGGATGATTCACATCAGGCTCTACGATTATAGGGTCGAGAGGATATCTGGGAGCAAAAATCGGGTCACAGACGGACTGTCCCGACTCCCTATCAAGRAGGAAGATTATCATAGATTRGAGGAAGCAAGGGCGGCGATGTGTAAGGACGAGATAAAATCCGCTTAACCACTAACAAAGCGCGAGTAAGGGTGACCATCCAAGACAAAGAAAGAAACCCTGGGATGTTCCTCGCTAACCTTTACGAAGGAAAATACCGAGAGATAGGGTTGCACTTGGCTGGTCGGGAAGAAGGCACCGAGGTGATCAAAAGGGAGGCTCTCGGGTATTGCCTGCGAGGGGGTCATCTCTTTAAGAGGCCCACCAAGTTCGCGATTCCCATGAGGGTGCTTTGCGACCCAGAGGAAAGGAGAGCAGTCATAAAAGAGCTACACGACGGAGTCGTCGGTGGTCACCGGGGGGTAAAAGGGACTTTCGATAAGGTCCGAAGGCTATATTGGTGGGACGGACAGTACGGAGAGGTCGAGAAGTGTTGTTCCATATGTGAGGCCTGCCAAAAGAGGGTGACCGTTCGCTACAAGGAACCCCTGGTTCCGTTACTCCCCACCGTGTCGGGCGAGAAGGTCCATATAGAATTAGTAACCATGCCCAAGGGAGTCGGCGGACTCTGATACATAATCCATGCCCGCGACGACCTCAATGGGTTTATGGAAGCGAAGGCTATTCGGAGGAAGACTGTCGAAGAGGTGGGCGACTTTCGCTTAGAATACATCGCGAGGTACGGGTGTGTCGGAAAGATCGTCAAGGGTAGGGGGTCCGAATTCCTAAGTCAAAAAGGGCGGGAATTAAGGCTGCCTACACGACTGCCTATCACCCCCAAAGAAATGCCCCGGTTGAGAGAGGCCACCAAACGCTTGTAGATGCCCTAGCAAAGTGGTGCAAGGGGCAAACGGAACAATGACCAAAGTATTTGCGCTATGCAGTTTGGGCCGACAACATCACAGTTAAATCAAGCATAGGGTATCCTCCTTATACGCTTTGGTTTGGTTGACACTGCCCTTTGCCGATCGAATTTTATGTCGATTCTTGGACGAGTGTCTCGTGGAAGACCAACATGACGAGGGCTGAACTATTGGAGGCAAGGATACAACAAATATCCGAAAACCTTGACGCGGGACTTGCCGAGGCAGGGGAGAACGTTGAGAAGGAGAGAGTGAAAGGGAAAGAAAGGTGGGATAAGAACCTGAGGGTCCGGCAAAAGCCGATAGGAACTGCTGACCTCGTCTTGATATACGACTCGTCGCTAGAGAAAACTTGGAGCAGAAAGCTAGCCAACAGGTGGATGGGACCATATCGGGTCGTAAAGAGATTGGGTGGAGGGGCGTACCTTCTTGCCGAATTGGACAGGACTAGGTTACGAGACCCTATCGCGGGGACCCGCCTCAAACTTTTTCGATCYAGAGAAAGCCTTAGAGAGAAACCGAAAAGGAAGGGCAAAGAAGCGGTCGACGAGCAAGTGACCGTCACCCACGAGGAATGAGGGACTTCAAAGCAGGGAGCCTCTTCGCAGCCACCTAAGAGGGGGTATAAGGTTCGGAACCCCCCCTTACCAAAGGCCCCTATAAGGAAGAAACGGCCAAGGGAGGATGACGATGAAACCGACCAGTTAGGAAAACGCAGGATGAAAGAGAGAAGGAACGCYTCAAGGAAAGCCTTAAGAATCAAGTGAGAGAGAGAAGAGAGAAAGAAAAGGAGAGAGAGGCGTGAGAAAAAGATGAGGAGACGGAGACGGATATAGAATCGCTTAGGGGAGAAGGGGAGTGATGCACCATAGTTAAAGAAAACATGTATCGTAATGCCAAAAAGGGAGAAAAGTGCTTTAGTATGGAGAACATACTGTACCGTAGTTAGAGAGAGCATGTGTCGCAGTCCYTGCGGGAGGGGCTGTACTATAGTTAAAKGAARCATGTATCATAGTTCCGCGGGTAGGAGACTAAGGGGGGCAGTGCCATAATAAAGAAATGCGGTCTAGAAACCAAAAAGTCAACAAGGRATAAACATAACCTCACGAAAAAGGGGGTGGGACGATGCTAACCATGGGCCAGGGAAAGACACGACCATCGAGTTTAGGWAAGGGCTTGGGAAAGAGGGCTACAGGGGAACTCGCYGGGGACGRCGAGACTCRGGGTGTGGGCTGGTTGTCGGGYGGCTGCCTACCAGCCAGAGATCTTACTTTTTAAATCGACGAGTTTTAGCATCTTTCTTTTCTCTGCCTTTGTGTGGTTTTGATGTATGTGTGCATGTGATTGTGAGGTTTGTGGGTGACGCCGAGTTTTCGGGTCTCCATGCTGACCCTTCGAGAGACTGAAGGAACGGTTCGAACCAGGGTCGCAAGCAAGGGCCGGCAGACTCTAAAGATCGGAGTTTTTAGTACGGAGGCCAGGAAGGTAGGGGTCGGTGACTGACTTTGGGAAGGGTCGTGGGAAGCTCAAAAAAGAAGGCGGGGGGGTGGGAAATCAAGAATGCGAAGAAGCGGGATGAAGCGGCAGGCGAGCCGAAGAAAACCATAGCAGGGACCATGATTGCGAAGCACCCCCCCCGGGGCGGCTCCTAGCTCAAACCGTCGAGTTGGGCTACGAACCGTCGGACCCCCCGCTCTGGGCGGAAGGTGACCCGGAGGCAAACTCTTGAGCGAGGTCGGGCATGAACAAGGAACTAAGGATTCGGAGGCAGTCGGGCCGCTGGCAGGAGAAATTTCGGAGCGCTCGACRGGACAWGGTAAACGGCGCGGTMGGCCACGACGCAAGGAGTGTAGACRTGGCATACTCCCCCCCTCGGAAGGCGACACCAAGAGAGGCGTGCAMGGGAAGGTCCGGTGTAGAAAAGGGAAMGCAGGGCGGCGGCGTGAGAAGAGGTAGTAGCCTCTACCGACGACGTTAAATATGGCAACTGCCTCCCGAAAGACGAGCGGGTTGTGGAAAACCTGCCATGCGCCAAGAACGGGAACAGCCAGATGTGAGCTCACCGAGTAAGGTGAGAAGGTGAACAGATTGGCTTGGGTACGAGCGTTCCAAGAACAGAAGAGGCGAACCGACTGACGAAAGTGCGAATGTACCGAGATCGAAGAAGGTGAACGGACTGACTCTGGTACGAGCGCTCCAATAACGGAAGAGGCGAACTGACTAAGTGCAAATGTACCAAGATTGAGGAAACGGCCAGATGCGAGCTCACCGAGTAAGGTGACAAGGTGAACGGACTGCCTCGGGTACTAGCGTTCCAAGAACAGAAGAGGCGAACCGACTGACGAAAGTGCGAATGTACCGAGATCGAAGAAGGTGAACGGATTGCCTCGAGTACTAGCGCTCCAAGAACAGAGGAGGTGAACCGACTGACGAAAGTGCGAATGTACAGTGATCGAGGAGTCGGCCAGATGTGAGCTCGGCGAGCGAAGGTGAACGCGCTGGCTCGAGTACGAGCGTACCAAGAACAAACGGGGCGAACGGATTGACGGGACTGCAAATGTACCTAGATCGGGAATCGGCCAGATCCAAGTTCATCGAGCAAGGGAACATACTGGTTTGGGTAGGGGCAAATCAAGGTCAGGGAACGAGCCCCATGTAGGGTTGCTAAGCATGGAGGGGAGATGAACGGGCAGTCCGGAGCGAGAGCGCGCGTAGGATGGAAACAAGCCGAGGCGGGATGACGAGGAAAGGAAGGAAGCAAGGGGGCTTACGGCGAGATTGGGCTAGAACATGCAAAAACGGGAAAACCCGCGCAAAGGGGACGCAGTGACTGGCCGAGGAGGAGTGAGGACGGATCACGAGTGTGAGGTGAGAAGCGGGAAAGTACGAAAATTTTGGCAAAAGGAGAGGGCGGATCGCAGACGCAGATGCACGAGTGAAGAGCGGGAAACTATGAAATATGTTTTGCGAACTATAGGCGGGTGACCGAGTGAGATTGAAGAATGGTCTGATTGGCCGTCGCGAAGGGAGCGAGGATTGGAACAAGGGGAAGAGAGAGGTATAGTGAAAGTATATAAGATAGTAAGAAAGGGAGTGGAGGAAAAAAAAGAGCGTACGAGGAAGCAGAACGCACGGATCGGGTGCCCGACAGAACCGGGCATAGGAGGTGGTGAGCGGCGGCCCTACGGAGGGGGCGGCGTCCGAGGATTTGTGAGAAAGTTGTGCGCCGGAGGAGCGAGGTGGGTGCGTCCCAGAACGAGCGTTCAAGCAGGAGGGGCGGGAAGATAGAGGCTCCTAGTGGTCGGAGTCGGGGAGAGCGAAGAGCGGGCGCTGGTCGCTGGCGGGGGAACGGAACAGAGAGAGAGAGAGAGAGAAGAGGCGGTGGAGTGGGAAGGCGATGGTCGAGACATCAGGGATAGGAGAGCGTGGCGGAGGGCCCTAGGCCACGGGTGGCCGACAGAGAGAGGGAGAGGGTCCGAGCGAGAGAAGGGGGAAACGCGGTGGCGCGTCTCGCCACGCGGAGCACCGTCTTGCGCTCCGGGTTAGAGAGAGAGAGAGGGAAAGGGAGAAAGCATTAGAGCAAAATGGAGCGAGGGAGGAAGAAGGAACACGTGAGTTTGCTGGTGTAC
>BFEA01000992.1:289596-303172 GCA_003427395.1 Chara braunii
GGATTCCCTGTTACTCTTATCAGTGACTAGCCCTCAATAAGGCAGGTGTCCAAGGGTCCTTGCCTACTCTTACCACTTAAAAGAATGTTAAGTTGGTTAATGATAAGGCAKGTGTYCTTGAAACCTCACAACTCTTATATCAGACTAATCACTGATAAGAMAGGATTCCCCTGCTACTCTTATCWGTGGCTAGCCCTCAATAAGGCCGGTGTCCAAGGGTCCTTRCACTTACCACTGACCAAGCGTAAGGCTCATTTGRAGTTAAGGCARGTTTTCCCTGCTATTCTTACCTCCACACAAGTCTTACCTATGGCTCAAGTCATCTCTTTTGATGGCATTCGAGCCCTGAATCGTTGTTAGTTTGARAACTTATATTTGGATCAGGCGTATGACAGGAAATAACTGACACAAATCATCACCGTTGYATTTGATCACAACATGCTGAACCAAATGAAACCCATTATCATTAGGYTGCGTATAGAGARAGGAATATGAGTAATCGATCCCCTTTGCACCCACATCCCCAAAGAATACCCATAYAGCAAGATCGTTGTACCCTGGTTACTAACATAGTCATAGGTAGCAGCCTAAGGTTACARATTTAGGGTTTAGGGTTTAGGGTTTAYGTTGAAGTACACATACCTCGCTGTTCCCTGCCTCYAGAGTTCCACCTGAACTCCGGCAGAGCTCCCGCAATCGCCCTATCACTGGTCRTATACAACTCATGCAATCGATTGCTGACTCTTTGGGTTAGGTGAGGTCAGGGTTAACTCAACGGGGATCAAGCCCTAATCAACAAGTCGAGGGGCATGTATTTGAGAGGACCACACAAAGACAAGTACGGAGGAGGATGGAGGAGGTGGGCACCATGATAGCGTCTCCCTCCTCTCCAATGCCCCATACTCTCCTTCTCTGGCTCTATATGATGCCTTATGATAACAATCAGAATAAAAATAATAATAATAAATAAAAATAATAATAATAATAATAATAATAATAATAATAATAATAATAATAATAATAATAAAAATAATAACAATAGTAATATACTCAGGGTCGATAGTTGGTGGCGACCAAGTAAGTTCTCTCCCTTTCTCGGCGTGTGTCTCCCTATGTTTCACTTTGTGTCCGTGCCCTTAGGATATTTGTGTTTCTCTTGTCACCATGTATGCCACCCTGTGTATTTGTGTGATATGGTGCACGTTGTATATCATAAGGGTGCAGACCAAAGCAAGAACTGACCTCTCTCTCACATAGTACAGGACGACACATTGGAAGACAGAAATATTAGTGATCAGACCAATCAATGTCGAAATGCAGACCAAGCATACATCACCATCATCGCGGGTGTGAAGGTTCTTGGCGCTCATACAGGAGGAATGCATCAGTCCCAAACGTACACAGACGACGACGAGGACAAGGGCGATCAGACGAAGAAAGAGATATGGTGCAACAACCTCACTATGTCTGTATGTATGTCTCACCGCGTGTGCGTGTCACATTGCACTGCGAGTCTCTGTGTATATCACAGTGGCTATGTACCTGTCTGCCGAATCTGCTTATCTGTCTGGTCTGCCGAATCTGCTTGTCTGTCTGGTCTATTTGTCCGTCCTTTTATCAAAACACAGCGGAGCAGTAGGGCCACACGATCCGTCACAATGTGCAGCACGCGGAGACGACAACATGGGAACAACAGGCAAGGCGCGTACCCCAATGAGCTGGGCGGATGACAGGTCCATCCTCACGACGCCATTGGCCGGTGCAGCACACGTTCCCAACCTTTCTTCCCATGATATATGCCACTGATGGACAAGGACACACCGTATTGCACAGAGTTAACATACCCTTGAGAGATGGAAGTGCTCCCCACTTTACTCACACTTGCCCTGCAATGCTAGCAGACTGTCGATCCAAACCCCTGATGAGAACGTGGTTAAGTCCAAGAACCCAGTTTGTCAATGCCATAAAACCCACCCCACATACTCATTCAGTGTGTGTGTCTGTGTGTCACCCATGTAAGTGTCACGGTGCCTGCGGTACAACGTACCTGTCACGGCGTGACTTTGTCACCTTGTCACTGCACCTGCGTGACTGTATATCTGCGTGGTTTCAAAGCTTCCGTCACCATAACTGTGCATGTGTACTGTGTGCGCATGTCATCGTGACCGCGTATGTCACGGTATTAGGCCGTGTCACAGCATATGCCTGCGTGAGTCACAGCGTTGACAGCGTACGTGGGGTGTGCTCCAGACTGTCCGTCCGCCTCGGACTGTGTATGCCCGTCTCAAACTGCGCTTGTCAGCCTTGGGCTCAAGCCTGTTCATCCCAAACAGTGTGTGTTTGCCCCAAACTGTGTATGACTGCCCCAGATTGTGTTTGTTTTGTTCAGTCTGGTTCTATATGCCTGGCTGCCTGTCTGCCTGTTTGCTGTAGGTCTGCCTGTCTGTCGAATCTGTCTGTTCGTTCAGCCAGTATGCCTGTCAAATCTGTCTGTTGCAATCTTTCTGGTTGCCGGTGTCTGGCTATCTGTTCGACAGTTCGTATTTCCGTGCCTGTTTGCCTCCCCCTCTTTTCTCTTACCGGGGACGTGACACGGTTCAATCAGCCCCAGTCCAGTTAGCCCGGTTCAGTCAAGCAAGTACCGTCTGGGACTGTGTACACCGCGGGCCAGGGAACATGGCAGACCAACGAGTCACAAAAGTATAAATCAGGAGGCCGCATTCAACCATCCTTTCATTCCTGCGTGAGCCATGCAGAGGCGCTGCCACAGCGACTTGTGCACAGAGGTCTGCAGCAAGCCCGGAGGACGCACTAGGCGAGAGGAAGGGCATAGCATAGCAATAGGATAGAGGCAACCATAGTTGTAGTCTAGTGAGAAGGGTGTGTGTGTGCATGGCACAGTGTGACCGAGTCTGTACCATTGTCTGTGTGTGTGCGACTATGTCAGTGTGTATGTGTTATTGAGTGACTGTGTATCACAGTCCATCTGTCTGTCTTTTCGTATGTCTGTCTGTTTGTTGCAAGTTTGTATTTTGTCTGTCTAACTGTCTTGTGCAAGGAGGACGAGCAACAACGAACTTCAACAATCCACAAGCATCATACACTTGAGTCTATATAGTCTTGACCTCGAACCAAAGTAGAATTACGACACAAGTTTCACCAAATAAGAATACAGCGCGAGCTTAAAAGTGACAGTGCTGATATAGTCCCACCATCACCAACCATAAACCAATGTCGAACTCCCTATTTGGCGCTCGATGCCCAGACTACAAGTGGCAGATCCTATCTAGCCTACAACTACAATGCCAATGATGTTGTCAACGACTTTCTCGAAGTTTGATCAGATCTCGGACCATGCCGTCGCGTCAAGCACTTGGTATGTCTGTAACATCACTCACAACCTTGATCCCAACACACTGTATGCCACGTGTACTCAGAACCTCCATACACCTAATAATAATAATAATAATAATAATAGTAATAGTAATAATAATAATTATAATAATAATAATGATAATAATAATAATAATAATAATAATAATAATAATAATAATAATAATAGCAAGAAGATTAGCAATAGCGAACTTCAGTAATCAACAGCATCATATACACAAGACCAGACTGTCGTGACCTCGAACCAAACGGCAGTGTTGCAGTACGAGTCCCACCAACTAGGAGCTATAAGTGACAATGTGGGAATAGTCTCATCGTCAGCATCAAAGAACCAATGTCGACGGCCTGTCCGGTGGTCAGCGCCCTGACTACAGATTGCAGATTTTATCTAGCCTAATCTACAATGTTGTTGATGAACGTCAACAGCTTCCCAAGTACAAGCATACAACGACCAATGTCGCACGCTTCCAGCACAAGGTATGCATCTCGTATCACTCACCATCTCAATCCCCCACACGCAGATGCAACTTGTACTCAATTAACTGTGCGTGTAATAATAATAATACTAATACTACTACTACTACTACTACTACTACTACTAATAATAATAATAATAATAATAATAATAATAATAATAATAATAATAACAATGCAATAAAACGACGAGCTGTCATTTCCAGATTATAATATCACATCGAAAGTCAGGTAGTCAATTCGAGTTCAGAGGGCAGCATTGTACTTATGATACACCAATGGAGGTTCGTAGTACTGAAAACCAATGTTCATGAAGAGTTGGCTCTCTCCTCTCAACACAAGAATCTAGCTCCCTCACACTCCTACTCGGCGCTCAGCGCCCGGCCTACTCCTACACAACTACTACAGACTACAAAAGACAATGCAACTTTTGACATCAGCGGCAGCCCGAAGCGCTTGAAGATGTCACCCATGCAGACCATCGCCAATACCAGGTAAGTGCCCCCCACATCATCATCATCATCATCATCATCATCATCATCATCATCATCATTATTTCTTTTCTTCTCTCCTCCTTTCTTCAATCCCTCTTTCTCTCCTTATTGCACAGCGATGATCCCTGCCAAGATCAGAGTACGGTAGTAAAATAATAATAATAATAATAATAACAACAATAATAATAATAATAATA
The DNA here is from genome assembly GCA_003427395.1 of Chara braunii. Lineage (NCBI taxonomy): Eukaryota > Viridiplantae > Streptophyta > Charophyceae > Charales > Characeae > Chara > Chara braunii. Next base: position 294,155 of record BFEA01000992.1, read on the forward strand.
CAAATAAAACAAAAACAAATAGAATGTATGCAAGCTATCTCTCCGACCCGATGCAGTGTCGTTGGGCTGCGTTGTACTCGGAGTTGGTAGTCAGTCCCTCTCTCTCTCGCTCTCTCTCACACACACGTGTTAGATACTAACTCTGAAGTGGCGCCTTGATGCAGGTACCTCGAAGACGAAGGTGGAGCAACGGCGCTACAGGTAAGCACTTCTGGTCCCCGCCCAATCTCTCTCTCTCTCTCACATCTCTCTCTCTCTCTCTCACCTCTCTCTCTCTCCCTTTGGTCGAATCATGAACATCTCACACACACACACGTCATCGATAGGACGAGCAGAGTCGGAATAAATCTTCTGCGGAAACGGGGAAATATACACTGCCGTTACTTGATTTTCTCGTTCTATCGATCCAAATAGTGTGCGGCGAGCCGTGGGGCTGAGACTTATAGTCACTCTCTCACTCTCACATACACACACCCCCACACCCACACACATACATACACACATATAAACACACACGTGTAAACACACATACGTGTAGTAGTGTATCTACTCGTGTTTTAGCTGTAGATACATTCGCCTTTGCTCATCTTAACCTTGGAAGTATAGTGAGAGTTGCCGCAAGATTGAAGACTTACCCGTTCACTCTCTAGCTTCACCGTCATCGTCGGCCACGTATTCGTGTCCGTTGTTGTCGTCTGCCGTCGTCGTTCGTCCGGTAAGGTAAGCTTTCTTCTCTTCCCCTCCTCCTTCGTCTTCTTCTTCTTCTTCTTCCTCCTTCTCCTCCTTCTCCCTTCTTCTTTTTCTTCTTCTTCTTCTTCTTCTTCTTCTTCTTCTTCTTCTTCTTCTTCTTCTTCTTCCTATACTACTTCTCTGCGCGCTCGGTCGTCTTCTTCCTCTCCGCCATCCCGCTCGTCACCTCCACTGCTCCCTGCGCTTACCTTTTACCACGCATCCTCCCTGCTGATCTCCGCACGCCATCTCCTACTTGCCCGCTGTTTCCCATCTCGCTATCTCCTCTGCTCCGTGCTTGCGCTGCCGCTATCCCATCTGCCCCTCTCGCATCTCTCCGCCTCCCTGTTTGCTATATCTCCGGGCCTGCCTCCCGCGCGATCTCCCTTCTCCCCCGAGCTTTACCTCGACGATCGTTCTGCATGCACACCCCTGCGTGCTAAACTGCCGAGATCATCGCAATCCAGACATTTCACCGACCCATTCAATCGGTAGGAGCGACGGATGCGTGAAGGGCAGGGACGTAATCAGTGCGAGCTGATGACACGCGCTTACTAGGCTTTCCTCGTTCAACATCGGTAATTACAACAGTCTGTCCCCGTCACAATGAACCTTCAGAAGGTTACCCGGGCCTTTTGACCCAGGCAAGCGACTCGTGGGATTCATCGGTGTAGCGTACGTGCGGCTCAGCTACGTAACACCTCCCCCTTTCTTCCTCTCTCACATTCTCTTTCTGTGTGCATTCATTCTCTCTCCCTCACACACACACACACACACACACACACACACACACACACATTGGTTGAATCATGAACGTCACACACACACACACACACACACACACACACACACACACACACACACACACACACACATGTAGTATCGTATATCTCCAGGTTCTAGAGCTAGATTCATCCGATTTTGCGTATTTTGTTGAGGGAAGTACCGGGGTCAGTCGAGAAAAGGAGACGCCCGACGACCAGTGTATTGCTCTCTTCTCCTCTCCCCCTTTCTCCTTCTTCTTCTTCAATCTTCTTCTTCTTCTTCTTCTTCTCACACACCTGTTTCTCCCACGCGGTCGAGTCCACCGCACGCTACCTCCACGCATAGTATTTGTCAAGCCACGTGCGAGCCCGCAGCCCCTCGCGCACACGTCTGACGAGTCAGTGAAATACAATAATGCTTTTCTCCGCGGAATTGTGTATAGGACATATGTCGACACTCGCATACACCTTCACATACACTCTCACATACTTACACACGCATACTTCACTCACGCACACTCGTATGCACACGCACACACTCATGTAGCAGTAGTGTATATTCCCCTCTTCTAGTGATAGATTCATTCGACTTTTGTTCACCCAAGCGATAGTGGTATAAGGTGTCAACCGCGCGATAGGTGACTTACCTGTTTTCTATCTTCCCGTCGTCGTTGTCGTTAGCCAGTGTAGCTTTCCACCAATGGCATCCAACGCAATACGGCCCGTCATGCTGTGCAGCGAGCCAGGACCTCGGCATGCAGAGCACGGTCGGCACAGACGCGCCTTCCAATCAAGCCAGGCGATCGACAKGTAAGCCCMTCTTCCCTCGTCTCTCTCCTCCTCCTTGACATCGCTTCTCTCCTTCGTCCTGGCTTCTCCATCTTCGCGTACTTTCATCTCCCTCTCTCGGTATTCCTCTCCTCCGCTCTTCTCTCTTCTTCTACTTCTTCTTCTCTCTCTTCGTGATGAGGTTCAATGAACCTTTCATAGCACCCCCAGCGCCAATCCGCCGAGATCACCGCAATCCAGACACTTCACCGGCCGGTTCAATCGGTATGAGCGACGGATACGTACGAAGGGCAGGGACGTAATCAGCGCGGGCTGATGACTCGCGCTTAGTAGGCATTCCTCATTCAAGATCGATAATTACAACGATCTATCCCGTCACGGTGGCCTTCCGCCGCTCGCGCTACCTCTACGCACGTTCCCTGCCCCTTCTCTCCTTCTTTCTTCTCCTTCTCCTTCTTCCTCCTCCTTCTACTTCTCCCTCTACTTTCTCCTCTTCTTCCCCTTATTATTCTTCGCGCACGCCTGTTTCTCCCGCGCGGCCGAGTCCAGCCTCACGCGCACCTCCTCCTTTCACCGCGCGATTCCTTCCACCTTCGCAAGCATGATAGGGCTCAAGCTCGCTGTCGACCGCGCGCCCGTAGTCCACCGAGTCCCTGCACTCGCCCCTCCTCTCTCACCGCTCTACCTCGCCCCTTCTCCCGAGGTTGCGAGCTAGTATCTAGCCGCCCTTCTCGACTTCGAGGCCGGGACTCGTGGGGTATTGGGGTGTTTTCGATGAATCTGTCACGGATCTCATGACAGATTCATCGAAACAACTATCTGTTGTAACTACGGGTTGAAAGAAAATAAATAAAATTAAAGTAATAAAGTCGTTAAGGTAATAAGAATAAATAAAAGAAAACAAAAGGAAAAATAAACGAATCTAACTGCTAACACCCTCAGTCTACCAAGTGGCGGGTAGACCAACTAACTAACTAACATCCTCTAATCCCAACCCTGGGGTCACGGGTTCGAGTCCCGGTTGTCTCAGACCGGGTAAACAAAAGTCGAGCTCCCGTTTAAAAGGGAGCTAGCTCAGCGGGCGATAATTGAACTCGATGCCTACACCTTAAGCTTGACAATCCAGCACCCTAACCTACTAAGCTAGCTCCCACTTCGAGTAGAAGGGGAGCAGCTTAGTATATAAGCAGTAATGGGGCTCTGTCCAACCCGTGGCCTGAGCCCGTCTTTCCTAAGTTAGTGTGTGCGTACGCTTGCAGGTTGGTGTGCCTGTCTGAATGTTTGTCGGCCTGAGCGTGTGCGCGACCCGTGAGGGCACTTGGTAGGAGGGAAGGCCCGAAAGGCCGGCACTTAGATCTAGCCACGACATTAAGGGTCGTGGCGGGGAAATACTCAAGTGTCAGGTCTGCCGGTGCCGCCCAAATAGTGGTAGATGTGTGGGGAACCGGCCGCCGAGCAGAAGAAAACAAAAGTTGGCATTTTTAGAGGCCCGGTACCGTTAGGTAGGCGGGGTTTAGGTCAAGTATTCTCAGTCTAGACCCCGTGCGGATGATATCATAATTTGCAACGGTGTCTCCCTCTGCAGAGGGACGAAGGCACCGGTCGCTAGGGTAGTCATGCGGTCAGAAAGTCACCTCCCCAGGGCGACTCCCTTTCTACCTACGGGAGGCTGAGTTAAAGTCTCAACCTCGCTTACTGTGCACATGAAGGATAAAGGTATCGCTCGAGCAAATGTCAACAACCGGGCGCTACCTCAACCTTGATAATCATACGCCAATAATCGCTCCGGTCGTACGACCGGGCGCGTATTAATTTATTCTGACTAATGTACTCATGATTGAGTCTTAGAGTATATGGTAAATCTACTCGTCATAACATCAACCCTATCGACCCCTCAACCTCTTCGGTCGAAGGGTATYACTGCAKATCCTAATCTTCACAGCGTGCGYCATAACAACRCGCGCGCATACTTAAYGAAATTTTCTCACCGATTTTRCCCTGGCCTCAATGGCCGAGGAATTCGTTTCGAGTGTCACGCTCAAGCGTGCACACCCTTTCCATTCTAGACTGGCTCCATCATGGTAGCCGACGTCTTCACCGTGKCGAATGCAAAAGTATGGCCAAATACCCTTGTAAGGGTATTTGGTCCAACARTATCTCAGACCCTATTAAGCGACGTCCCCGTCGCTGGAGAACTATATGCACATAAAGGTGTTTTCCGACAAGCAAATCATCAAATCCGAATCCCGGAATGAAATGTGGTTTCAGGATTGACGTCATCACCTTACTTTTCATTATTACTGCCGGGATTTTTAACCCGGGTCTCCCACATAAATATAATGACTAAAAGTGGGGATACTTGATCTGTACTACAGTACATGAAATAGTTAAGTATGACAACACACCTTTCCTTCCCCCACACCCTTAGTCTTTGGTCCAGGTATTCGTTGGTTGCTTTCCAGGCTGGTGTTCGCGTACGAACTCAACCCGTCAAACGCGGGTCCTAACCGAGACCTTGTGTGTTCAACTCTTGATATTACAATCCAAAGTTGTCTGTCGTCCTGCCCGAAGCCTAATACAGGAGGACAACGGTCTCCATCCTGACCCACCACAGTCCTGCTGATCAGGCCGGAGCTGCGGCCCACCTCGTTGTTGCTTATCGGTGATTACCCTCGTTGGTTGCGCAACGATGGGATATTCATCCTATCTTTAAAATTTTCTAATATCGACCCCTTCGACATCCACCTGAATAGACCCCTTCATTGGGGAGGTCTCCCCTCTAGTTTCTCTTCGAGGCCATAGTCGAAGGGTCCGCTGCCTGGTTATGCTAGGTCAGCAGCCCACGCTGGGAGTTACATTCCAACGATGCCAATTTTCCACCAGAGGCTTGGTAATTTATGCCCTCAAGTTAACCCTTAGGGTGGATGAACGATGCTTTTAAAATAAACCAAATGAATAAGATAATAAATTGAGCATTCGTCAAACTACCACTAAGGGTTGTGCCCTCCAAGTCTTTGATCATAGCTAGGTGAGGCACGCACCTCGGGGTCATTTTATAACCATTATATATATATATATACATATATATATAACCATTATTTTTAAAATTAACTTTTATTGATTCTTTGCTTGTCAGAATCCACAAAAAAATAAAACATCACTTTCATAGAGATTGTCAAAGAATTTCTGCAAAAGAATTGATAAGACTCAAAGGAGTTTATCCATGTCGTAGCATGGTCTCAAACAAGAAATGTACAATCAATCCAGCCTTCGAAGTTTTCACAAGCACTCATCAACTTTTACATGAAATACAGATCTGCCCGTTCCTCTATCACCTCTTTAGATTTCATAAAAGACTTCAACCATAGACAAGGACTCACTCACAATTGTGAAAGTGTTTGTGGTCACCAGCTCATCCCCTTTGGATACATATATAAATATATATATAAATATAAATATATATATATATATATATATATATGTTTCAACGAGTCAGACTTGCAACTCATCACTCTCATCATCATTGTCTATCTTCAAATATCTATGTGTTTCCTTATATTATTCTAACCTTTAGTCTATCAGAACTTAAGAAAAGAACTAGCTTTCTTCCCAGACTGCTTTCTACTCTCCCATGTTCCCTTTTACCCAACAAAACTTCAATTTTATCTAGGAGTTCATATCTCCATTTCTAAACTTGGAAGGCGCTATCCAACCCCAGTATCCGATTAAGTTCTACTCTGTCACCCTTGGATGTCCTAGGTTATCTGTCCAGTGCTGGCAACCAACCTCCTTGTGCATCAAACTCAGTCATTCCTGCCTTAATGTTCCAGATAAAAATCTCAGAATCGTCTCTGAAGTGTCCTTCTTCTGCTACCCCTATGTTCTTCTCACATAGACAAACGCCTAGTAAGACCTCTCATCACTTTACAGAGTCTCTCCTTCCTACTATATCCTTTCCGAAAAGTTAATTTTAAACTATACCTTACTACCATTGCTAATTTTCAAACGCCTAAGACCATTCAAGCAGGTCATAATAGTACATTGCGATAGTAATGCATTAGTTATAAGAGTCGAGTATGTAAATAGTTTTAGCAGCAAGGAGACAAGCTCAATAAGCATATGCATGCATTGGTAATAATGAAAAACTTACAGTATCTGTTACGATCATAGACAATAGTCATGCTRTAGTCAAATAAWTTTTTTTAATGATAAATGCTTTAGGATGCAAAATGAYGAGAGTACWACGYTCTATTCCSTGGGCTTTGACATGAGTATATTGTGTCAAGGGGCAGTGTAATCCTCTAAAGGGATAACATCTTAGACTCCCGAGCCCCGCTCAAGGACCAAGCCTCACTGCTTCACCCTTCGATTCCAGTATCTGTTTCTTGAAAACTCTGGTCAATTAGTAGACAACCTCACCGCACACGTTTTCAGGATGGCATATCCCTTCTCGTGATGATGAACTCACTTGACACAAAGATAGTTGGGGAATCACCCCCTACCTCTCTCCGGCATGCAGTAGTTGTCTCCATCATAGGCCATAATTTAACAAGGTTCAAATACTTTCCTCCTTCTCATTAGTAATGTAGTCACCATTCCTTAAAGGGTCAGGTGACAACACCCCACTATGGACCAGGAACATAGTTCCGGAGCGGGTCTCACTACTACCTTAGAAGACGAATTTATAGTTTCCTCAAGCCATCTGTTAGGGAAAGGATAACTTAGGATTGTAACTCCCCCAAGAATAGACACTATACATTGACCACCTCTTGAGAAAATTTATTCTCCCAAGGAGTCGGTCACTCCATTCACCCCCGAACCTGCGCCGGACGTAGATTCTGTGTAGTTTCTTTATCCTTTATAGGAGAGCAATCCAGATGTATGGACTCAAGTGAAATAAACATAGATGAGTAGCGAAATTTGATTAGCTCAGAGGAATGAATTTTTGGTATACAGTTTGGAATAAATAAACTTAGATAGACAACTCAAGCAATTAACCATGAATAAAATGCATAAAGTAGACTGACATGAATGAATGATTTTTAAATGGATAACCTTAAATGAATAGTCTTAATGAGAATGGATATAAGCGCTTAGATTCAACTTGGTATGTTCAAGTAGACGGTCCACGGTAGATGAGTTTAAGCAACTACCCTCATGCCTGAATATAGTCACCAACTTGAACATAAACAAGATGGTTTGACATCTACTTCCTCACTGCCTCACTGATTACACTTAGGATTGTGTAACTTTTCTTGCAAGCACTACAGTTGACATAATAAGCTTGTTCTATCCATCCTGTTCGTCCTCTTTTGTGGATCTGCCAGACTTCTGACTGAACAGACCTCCACTTGTAAACTTTGTTTGCAAGTACATCCCTAACAAAAGTTTAATTTCTTCCTTCTCCTCTAGCTTTTCAATTTCCCTTTTTCAATCCTCCCGCTCTTTGGTCAACTTTATAGGCCTCTTGGAGGCCTTCCCTTACCTTCCGCTTCTTCCTCTCCCAGTACCAGTCCAACGACCTCTGGGTTCCATACTAATGTAAGGACAATAGTTAGACAACAGAACCTTTAAAGTTATCTGACCCAATACCCTCGGCCTTTCGGATTCTAGATAACCTCAAATTACTATTAATGAAATACTTCTTCTTTCACTTTCTAGGACGATCCTTGTCACAAATTCTCTCTCACCGTCGTCTTACTTGTCCCACCTATTCGCTCCTACTATCCATTCCGCTCGATAAATCCTCAAGTGGTTTACCACTCTTGCGTACTCCCCACTCAGAATCCTTGGTCAAATTATATCCCGGTATGTTAATTAGAGTTGTCGTTTTACCTAGATCATCGACTTACCATACCCGAGTTCGTTCATTGAGGACCTCGGCTAGGAAGCGAGATCCCCGGCAACAGCGCCACCTGTCGCGCGCGGCTGTCCCACACCCTAGACGCAAAGTAGTTTTTGGTGTTGGACCTCACGCTCGTGTCACGGAGGAGTCTCTTTTGTCACCTTAACGAAAATACCACTCCGATCGTGCGCGCGTGCTATACCTCTCGCGACTCCCTACGACAGGTTAGGGATCCCGCGAGGTACAACATACCTCCACCTGCGGGAGCTGTCACCATCCCTTAGGTGGGCGTATCCCTGCTGAGCTACAGACCCACATACGAAGGTTTTTATATGCAATCGCAGAGGTAGAACAGCCGAGGGCGTTTTCTCGATCCCCGTAGCATAGGCATACGTGCGGTAGAACGCCTTAAGACTGACCCGTTATGTCGAAACCAGAGTGCTAATTCCCCGGACCGACTATATAACCACGTCGACTTCTCGGACAGTGTTCCACGCTTAGCTAACTTAAGACAATGACTCTATGTTTCCTTTGTTGACCTTATAAAAATGTCAGAGTCAAGCCCTTAGTAATCTCTCATTCTTCCCAAAAGAAGCCCCAGACAAATGACTTTCTAGGTATCGACTGGCCTACGATCCCATTCACAAGTATATATATATATATATATATATATATATGTAAATCAGGGGAGCTGACTGAGCGGTGGACCTCACTTTCACAATTGTCGTGCCCCTTTGCCTGAATTTCCAGAAGATCTCAAACTTAGGAGACAGTACAAATGTCCAACACATGCGCAGATGCAGGAAAAACACATACACACATACAAATGCAGACACAGAATGCGCTACGAGCGTCAACCTTTAACCCATTCATGACAAGCCACTCACGCCC
>BFEA01000993.1:11679-22195 GCA_003427395.1 Chara braunii
CAAAGGGTCGACGGCCTTGTGTTTTTTTTCTTTTTTTTTGTTTTTTTTGAAAGGAGGACGGTCTTGTCTTTCTTGACATACATTGGTCGAGGATGAGTTTCAATCTTTTTTTTTTTTTTTTTTTAGTATCATTGACAATTCAATGCTGGGTTGGTTGTGCCTCCCCGATTACCCCTCCCCCTATGAACAGCAGCAGAGAGTCAGAGACTGGGCTGAAAAGGCCACCCGATGTCAGATTAGACACAATACTGAATTTACCTGGGCTGGTTAGTCAGATGATAATACCTCAAGGCCATCGCCCTTTCAAAATAAAAAAGAGAATGCTGGGTTGGCGTTCCTTGGGTTGATTTTTTTTTTTTTTTAGGTTCGTTTTGTTCTTCTTGTTTGAAGGTGTTCCGGAGGAATGGATTCTGGAGTGGATTCAAACTTGGGGCCAGCCATCACCTGGTGCTGGACAAGTCGATGTGGAGGGAGCTGTGGGCAAGACCGACGTGCAGCGATAGTCGCCGGGACCGAAATTAGCCATCATTGAAGAAGACGACAGGACGACGTGCGACAAGACAACGAGTGGCAACGCGGGCTGACGTGGCTGTTTGCCCGACCCCCGAACCTGCTGAGGGGTTCCACATGAGACTCGGGTGAGGACCACGTGTATGTCACGTGGTGACAGACGAGAAGGCCAGCCATCACCTAGTGCTGGACGAGTCGACGTGGAGGGAGATGTAGGCAAGACGCGCGACAAGAAAACGAGTTTCGGATACGTGGCAACGAGCAAGCAGGCGTGGGGGTAAAGGAGGGACTGCGGGGATAGGATTGGCGGAGTGGAGAGAGAGAAGGGGGCATGTGATTTAGGGAATGAGAGAAGGGCGCATCGGGGACGTCACCAAGAACGAGAATAGCCATCGCCAAGAGAAGAAGACAGGATGACACGTGGCGTGGAGAGAGAGGAAGGGTGTCGATGCACGGAACTGGGTAAGAGTAACGGCAAGCGATCGGATCGGTGAGAAAACACACGGGAGCGATACGACTGGGGTGGAGGGGTATCGATGGAGGTCGCCAAAGAACAAGACAGGACGACACGTGGCGTGGTGAGAGAGGAAGGGTGTCGATGCACGTGACTGGGTAAGAGTAACGGCAAGTGATCGGATCGGTGAGAAAACACACGGGAAGCGATACGACTGGAGGTGGAGGGGTATCGAAGGAGGTGGCGTATGTCAAAGCACGTGTCGGCGCACGGGGCTGGGTAAGAAGGTAAGGGGTAACAGTAAGCAATCGGAGTGGAGAGCAAACACAGGAAGGCAGATTCACACGCGACAGATCAACACGCGACAGGGGAGCGAGTTTTGGATACGTGCAACGGCGGCGTGAGGAGGACATCCTCCAGCAAATCGGAGGGCCATCCCCATCGGTATAAGCTGCCCGTCTTCCCTCCTCCCTCCCGCCCTGTTCCTTCCCGCCCCGACCGGCCACGCCAAGGAGCTGAATGAGGAAACAATCATACTAAGAAAAAAACCACGAAGAAACAAACCACGTGAGGCTGCATAACATCAACACAATTCAAAAAAAAAACAAATCAAAAAAAAATATAATAACAAATATCCAATATTAAAACCAAGACATAATAACAAAATCAAGAGTACACAAGACACAGATGGAAGCAGCGATCCCAAAGGCAAGGGGGCAGAAACCCCTCCTACTCTATCATGGGGCCATGAGGCATAGCCTAGGCAGGCAATCGATGATGACCCCCTACGGGAGACCCCAATGTGTGTCCAACAGGAGGCCTCCCCCCCCGGCGTCATCTCAACCAATTGTAATAGGGGGAGGGATGCAACAGAAGTGGCCAGCCACAGTCCACACCGGGTCGCCACCCCCGGCGTCATCTCAATCAATCGTTACAGGGGGAGGGATACAATTGGACCAGCAGCAGTGGCCGGCTTTGTCTGAATCACTAACCACAATCCGCACCGGGTCGGCACCAGCCCAAAACGGGAACATCCAAGAGGCGGAATCCCCTAAAAAAGGAAGTTCGGTGTAGGGAGGGGTACACCCGGACAGCGATCAGAACATGAGTGATCAGAACATGAGCGATCAGAACATGGGGGCGGTCGAGGAAGAAAAGGACAGCGTCGAAGAGGTGGACATGGAGGAGAAGGAAGAGGATGAAGGAGTCCTGACAGAGGAAGAGAGGCTCGCCGAGAGGAAGGAACAAGGGGCCCCCCAAACCAAGCCCGGCGACGGGAAACCCTCGTGGGCACAGAGGGTGAGGAACACGATGCAGGAGAAAACTCTTGAAATTACACCCCAACCTCTGGGGGAACAGGAAGGGGAACCCGACAAGCTAAACGTCCCCCTGCGCAACCTCTCCTCTGCTAAAGCTTATTTCCTCACCCTCTTCCTCCTCCCGTCAGAAAACGAGGTCGTCGACCAGGGAGGAAGAAAGATAATAATGAAAACGTACCCGACGGACAAACTGGAAAAGAGGGATAATGCATATACCAAACACGCGAGTAACTGGATATTTTACGGTGAGGCAGCACAAAGATCAATCAACGACAAAACAAGATGGATCTGCCGCAAGCTGGAAGAACTGAAAGGCAGCGCAGAAGGAGCTCGGAAGTTTTTTCTAATCCAGCCCCTCTCGTCCACTGTATTCACTATGCTTACTAGCCTTTTCACCCAAGACAAGAACATAATGGATGGATGGAAAAAAGTAAAATGGGAGGGCTCAGATGTGCGTATTTACCCCTGGCAGCCAAAGAAGCTGAGCCCGGAAGAAAAAAGGGAACAGTTAATGCGGGACCACTTCTGGGTGGAACTGAGACATATCCTGGTGGAGGTACAGGCAGCCTTCATCTGTGACTTTGGGCAACAATATAATATTGTGGATTTCATAGACCCTCTCCCCTCTTATGCTGCAAAAAGGGACGATTACTTAATGTTAGCCCTGGACCTGCCGAAAGATCGACTTTTCTCCATTGACGACATCGTCCCGTTTAGAATGGGTGGTAAGGTCTATCACGTCCACACCGCTCACAAGTTTAGGCCCCGGTGCTTTAAATGCAAAGCATACGGGCACTTGAGCACAGAGACGGCCTGCACGCAGCACCCGGCCAAACGGAATCTCAGATCAGGCTCATCCCAACAAAACACGAGTCTCCCTCTCCCAAAAGACCCCAGAAAACCCTCCCCTGCTATCAAAGAGCAAGGAAAAGAGAAGCTTGAAATCAAACAGCCCCCCCCCCCAAGAGAAAGAGAATCGAACCAACAGTCAACTGATGCAGATGCAGGGGAAGGACTGGGGTCCGATAGCGAAGGAATTCCTGCCCACGGGGCATTGGCTCAGCAAAAAAGCAACGGAAGGTGGCACGGGGAAAGAACAGAGTCCAAAAGAAGACGGCGATGATGGGGGCGTCACACAGAAAGTCGACCAGGCAACCCAAGGCAAAAAGCAGGGTGAACCTAAGCGCGGGAAAAAGCTGCAATGGAACAGGATGTATTCGAGGAGGCTTTTGACCTGGCACCGATGGAAATAGAGATACTCACCGACGCACAATATTTGCAGCAAACTCCTCAGCATTGTCCTCGGTCGCTTCCAGCCTCCCCCTTGTCCTCCTGTGGGATCAGGGGAGGAACGCGAAAACAAGGCTTGTGACGAAAAATGAAAAATGGAAAACCCCCTGGAAAATGAAAAAACGCACGAGGAAGTAATGGTGGGGCTGGTGTAGGTACCGGGGGAGCAGTCCGAAGCAAAGGGAGGTCGAGAGTTGACAGATAGAACACCTGATGCAGCCTGCCCTTCAGAGCAGGAGGGGGGCAACGCTAGTCAAACTGAACCGGGCCAGAGGGGAGAAGAGAACGGGTCACCAGAGCACGAGGGGGAAGACGCCACACCACTCAAACCACTGGAGTCTATAAATAGGGAAGGCAAGGAAAAAGGACTGCAAAACGTGGGGGGAGATCCGGACCGGGGGGGGCAGTCCTGGTGGAGAAGCCGGCGAGGAAGACGGGGCCACGGAGATGGGAGGAAATGCTGCGGCAGGGTTATGCATGGTGCTGGCAGCGTGGACACCCACTGTCTCGCACAAGGAAAAGGAATCTCCCCCCCTGAAACCCCCTGATCCCTCGCTCACCAGCAAGAGGCAACGGCTCAGACTCTTGCTGAACAAAACACCTCATGACCCACCGCCGTCCAACAAAGGCTTTGCCTTCCTGCCCGTCAGAAAAAGAGGTAGGGACGGCCACTGGGAAGTTGGGCTTACGGTCCCCCCGGGCGCTCTACACGGAGAGATAACCATGCAGGGGCGCTCTTCCTTCTTCCTGACACTCACGTTGTTGGGGGAAGGATTGCCACTCAGGGGGGCCGAGATTGCCCAACTAACTAAAGATCTGCTCCCCGAAGGAGCCACAACTGCCTTGGTAATGTCATATGGTCATCACAGGTTGGCGACCAAAGATATATACCTGCGGTATGACAACCCACCTACAGAGGACCTGCGTTGGATGGACCAGGAAACCCTCACAGACCTCCAACTGCTGAAGATTAAACCGGGCGATCTCTGGTCCGCGGAGGAGATCGGGACCTTCCTAATCAAACTAATAAAAAACAGCACACTACAAAAGGGTGGCGTGCTAGACACGGATAAGTGGCTACAGATAAAAAAAAAAAAAAAAAAAAAAAAATTGTTTCAACACGCACGAAACGGCCAGCGAGATGAATGTTGTGAACGCGCTTTATGGAAAAGACAGGACCTTGAAGCTCAGTAAGAGACAAGCCGACTTGGACCTGCGCACCTTAAATGTTACCGGTCTAGTCTCAGCAAAACTTCCTAAAAGACAGGCAATTGTAGATCAGTTAAAAGGAGTCGATGGGAGGGATTGGTCGGACGTCATATGCCTGCAGGAAACCCACCTTATGGACAACCCGGAACATAATCATATACACCAAGAGATCTGGCCGTATCAAGCCTACAGAGCCCACGCTCCCAAGCCAGGCAGCGGAGGGGTGGCAATCTGGCTCCCCCCTAACACAAAGATAGATATGTTGAACTAGGCCGCGGACTGGGAGGAAGGCAGGTGAGTGTATCTACTCGCCATGTTGGAACTGGAAGTGGTGTGCATCCTCAACATCTATGCGCTGAACGAGCAGTCAGCACGCCAGAGATTTTTAGAGTCCTTGAGAGATTAACTGCCGACAGGTATCCCGGTAATCCTGGCGGGCGACTTTAACGCTGCCCCAGACAGGTGGCTCGATAGATGGTGCATCCCCACTCCCTGCCCGCAGTACGTGCAAAGCGACGAGAGGAGCATTGCAGAACTGCTCCAATCTCTAAACTTATTTGACACCTTTAGAAGATCATTCCCGACAGACCGACGTTTCACATGCTTCTGCAGAAACAGCAAGGAAAAAACCTCGAAATCTCGTATCGATCTTAAGATAGCGGGGATATTCCCTTGCAGTAGCGGGGATAGTCAAGTAGCGGGGATATTCCCTTGCAGCGGGGATATTCCCTTGCAGCCCGCACCCTGGGCTAGATCACGTGATATGCATAGCCATTTTTACCTTCAGGAAGAAACCAGACCAAGGCAGGGGCTACTATAAGCTTAACACATCCCTCCTTAAGATAGACCGCTTCCAAACTTACCTCAAGGAAGTCTGGTCCTACTGGCAGGCTCAGAGGAACCAGGTCAGCGACCCCATTGCATGGTTCAATAACGGCCTGAATTTTCTAGGCCGCAAGTGCAATGAGTACTCCAAGCTTCTGGCAAAGCAACGCCACGCGGAATAAATAAACCTACAATACCAGCTCCAACACCTGCAACAGCAGGAAGATGACATTGCGGATGATGCGCAACTAGCTAAGGTTGCCACAACCATTCATGATTTGGAAACCCGCCTCCTTGGTTTTATGGAACACCGATGGCAGGGGGCCAGGATTCGCGGGAAGCTTTCTAGACACAATACGGAAGGTGCAATGGAAGCAAAATTCTTCGCCAAGGTCGGAGTCCGGACAGGCAGAACAGTCATAGAAGCCTTAGCATATCCTAAAAGCGATCGGCGGCTACACACTTCTACGGCTGCCTGCACTAAAATAGCGAGGGATTTCTACAAAACTCTCTTCGCATCGGAATGTGGGAACTTGCCCATGGATCAGCGTACGGAGGAAATAGAGGTTTTTCTGCAACCGCTGTGCCAAACCCTCACAGACCAGCAAAGAGAAGCTTTGGACAATCCTCTGTCCAAAGAGGAAATAAGGGTTGCCTTAATGCAAATGGAGGAAGACACAAACCCGGGCATAGATGGATTGCCCAAGGAATTTTGGGAGGTTTTGTGGCCCGACATCTCCCAAGACCTCATGGACTACTACCACGAAGTCTGGGAAACAGGCCTGACAGTGGAGATAGTAAGTCAAGGAGTGTTGACCCTCCTCTACAAAAAAGGAGATAGAAACAATATCAGAAACTATAGGCCCATCACGCTCCTTACAGTAGTCTACAAGCTGTTGGCAAAGGCACTGGCGAATCGGCTGGTCCCCGTCATGACGCAGATCATCCATCTAGACCAGACTGGATTCATCCAGGGCAGGAACATCCACGATAATATACTTCTAGTCAATGAAATGATTAAACTCACAAGGCAATCCAAACACAACGCGACTATCATTTTCATTGATTTTGAAAAAGCATACGACCACGTGGACTGGCTGTTCTTGGGAAAATGCCTCGAAAAACTCAACTTTGGACCGTGTTTTAGGTGGTGGGTAAGGATCTTACACGAGAACGATACAACCAGAGTTATGGTGAACAGCAATTTGGCCCCACCCATTGAACTCCAAAGGTCGGTCAGACAAGGGGACCTGATAGCCCCCTACCTCTTTGTCATAGTAATGAAGGCCTTAGCAGCCAACCTGAGAACCCACAAAGACATCAAGCGAATCCAGGTATCTTCAATTCCCCAGGATGTGATCCCGGTATGCTCCCTCTTTGCTGATGACCTGACCCTCATGCTTGACGCATCGAGGGAGGCAATGGCCGGAGTTCAATACATGATGGATCTCTTCTACAGACTGTCAGACATGAGGGTGAACTGGGGGAACAAGACCCAGGGGTGGTGGATTCACCCTCAAGGAGTAAGACCCCCGGAACAACCCGAGATTAAATGGCTCCCTCTGGAAGCCCCCATCAGAGTGCTGGGAGTTATAATTTCGGCAGAGGGCAAACCATCCACCAACAATGAATGGATCTCTAAGCCTCCTCTAGAAAAGATGACAAGATGGCAAGGTAAACACACATCCCTTTTCGGTCGTGCGCTAATAATCAATAATGTAGTGCTGTCCACCTTGTGGTACAAATCAGTAATCTGGGCACTGGACAAAAGTGCTCTTCGCCCCCTGCAACGCCAGATAACCGCTTTCCTGTGGTGAGGGAATCATGAGTATCAGGGCGTCATTAGCAGGGTGGCATGGCAAACAATAACCCAACCGAAATCAAGAGGAGGGTTGGGCATCACAGACCCCGCAATACAAACCAAGGCCTTGGCACTGCAGTGGCTCAAAAGGCTCCTGTTCAGCCCGGGTGCCCCGTGGAAGGCACTGACCTTAGAGCAGATTGCTCGGTTGGTACCACAGACAACAGCAGATAATGACCCGCTAATGTGGCTAGAGAACAGAGAATGGCCTATACCCAGGAAAAACTCACATTATGACGCCCCTCGCCCCGCCCTCCCCAGACAAGCGGCGAGGGCAGAGCTGAGACACGACCCGTTCTGGCCTGCTCTGCTAAGGGTATGGAGGAGTCTGCCCCTTCCGGACAAAACCCCGTCGGGGAGATGGGAAGAAGTGGCCCGACAACCCCTCTTTGGGAACAGTTGGGTGGTTGACTCAAACGGACAGACCCTACATTGTGTTGACACCCCTTGGCGGAGTTGGGTTAAGAGGGGGGTAACCAGGGTCCAAGATATATGGGATGCGGAGAGTAGGAGTGGGCCAGTCCGGAACAGCTAAGAAAGAAGTTACGTTACTGCCACAAGGTGGAGGAGTCCCTAGAGGCCCTCATAGAAAACATCCCCCTCGACTGGCGGAGGATCCTCAGGAAAGGCCCCAAGCTGGAAAAAAACGATTGGGTGGCAATTAGAGATCGCCCAGATGTTGTGGGCAAGATCGTGCAACACGACCTTGACGGTACCATCAAAATAAACCTCTATCAGGTGAACCAGAACAATGAGATCCAGGCAACAGAAAGGGAGGAAGCAATAATAAACCCTCGACAAGAGCTATTCAGGATTAGGGTGCTTCAAGATAAACACCAACTGATAGCATTCCTCCCGCACGTCCCAATTCACCAATTGGCCTTGGACCCAGCCGAATGGACGTGGTCAACCCCTACGAGGAAGGGGAGGAGCTTCATGAAATCCCTGCACAGTCTAACGGTCAAGGCGTCTTATAGGCTCCTCAGACCAAGACTCCACCAGCGGGACCGGGTGGAGGACCGATGGCAGAGACACCTAAATATTAGCAAAAACCTCAAAAAAAATAAATGGTTCTCTATGGCTAAAGCCAAACCGGTGAAATTCGCCTCGCTGCAATGACAAATAGAGCACCGTTGCCTTCCGACCAACGATTGGCTCATAAACAGAACCCGACTCGAGCAAATGGGGAGAGCCCTGCCCTGGTGCAGACTGTGCACGGATGCCTTCCCGTCCCGGAAAAGGCCCGAGACAATTGAGCACATATTTCTCCAGTGCCCAGGCGCGATTTGGCTCTGGAGATGGTGGGACAGAATTTAGGACCATTAAGGTACACAATCCCCATGGCCGTGGGACTGGAAATCCCTGTTGTGCGAAACATGGAATATAGAGGAGCTAGATAACTTCACCATCAACATGTTAAAAGTGGGACGCAGGGCAGTGCTTTGGGCTCTCTGGAGACGACGCGGCACCTACGAAATGGAAAGAGCACGACTTGACGGCCCAGATTTCACGGACAACATTCAACAACAAATCCAAATAGAAATTACCGCAAAATGGGAGGCAGTAAAGTCACAGATACAAACACTGGTCACAAAACATGACATTCAACAAAAAATACAAAACTTCAGCTCCTTCTGGTTGGGTGGGGAAGGGGGAGGTAGGATTGGCAGAGTGGAATGGAAAGGTGGACAGAAAGCGGGGGAGGATTTAGAAAGGAACTACAGACTATTGTTCAATGACTGGACAAAAATAGATACAGCGATCCCAATGAAACCCGCCCAAGAATTCCCCGACCCCTTCCCCCCCCCCACAAACTGTATAGTAGATCTACAATGGTACGGGAGGGATTGAAAGCAAGGCTGGTGGGTGGAGGAAGGAACTCGCAGGAAAATGGTAGCTTTTGGGGGAGCTAAGACGGGGTAGTGCAACACAGTCAAGGAGGAACTGGTCCACGATATCAACACCCCGGTCTGCTCTTGTATAGCACAATGATCTGACAGCGGTACAACTGAGAGGAGCACGACAGCCAAAGCTAGCCAGAATAAGTAGTGCAGGCTAACTTAGGCAGGGGTGAGGGGAGGTACATCCTTCCACAAGGAAATAATCAATGCCGCCCACTCAGGCCTCTCAACCATAATGGGGAGGAGCGTGTGTGAGTCTCAAATGTATTCATTTTGACTTGCCGGTGGAATAGGAACCGGACTGTTGCTCCCCAGAATGGCAGGAGCCAGAACCGTGAGATTCTGATTCGATTAAAAAAAAAAACTTGGGTCTGTATCCGAAGAGCGTAGCTCAGTGGGTATAGCAATGTGAAATGTTGAAATACAGACCCGTGTTCGAATTTAGATGTGTTGAAATACAGACCCGTGTTCGAATCCAGATGATGCAAAACTTCAAGGGTTTTTTTGGGGGATGTCGAGGTTCTCGGGGGTGAACTGGATGATCGGGCGTCGTTGTATCGTGGCGGTTCCACTCTTTTTTGCGTGCCGCTTCAATTTTTTTTTTGTTTTTTTTTGGGAAAATTTGTCTGACGCCCCTGTATTTTCCATTAATTTGCGTCGTGCCCCTCCGACATCCGATTTACCCTACCGTGCCCCTGGGCCTGAAAATTTTCCCGGCAGGCCCCTGTCGAGGCTGTCGGTACTGGGCGCAACTTTCCAGGACGCCCTCCCTCAACTGGCGGTCCCATTCCATCGGGCTCTGCGCCATATGCCCTTGTAAGGGGCACCCGTCTTCCTGTGCTGCCCCTGCAGCAGTGAGGCGGTGGAAATTTGAAATCCATTTCGAACGCCGTAGTTGTTGACGCGCCGCTGCCATTTCTCTTGACGCGCCGACGTTCGTGGAGACCAACCTCCTGCTGGAAAATGGATCGCGTAGCAAGGTGAGTGTCGGCCACCATCTTCGTTTTCACTCGTCGCTGTTCACTCATGCCTTTCCTCCTCTACACGCTCTTCCAATCTATGTTCATCCTCTTCCTCATACTCTTTGTCCCATTCATTCGCCTTCCTCTCTCTCTCTCTCTCTCTCTCTCTCTCTCTCTCTCTCTCT
>BFEA01000993.1:183356-212538 GCA_003427395.1 Chara braunii
TCTCTCTCTCTCTCTCTCTCTCTCTCTCTCTCTCTCTCTCTCTCTCTCTCTCTCTCTCTCTGTGTGTGTGTGTGTGTGTGTGTGTGTGTGTGTAGGGGGGTGGGTCAATACGCAGAATCGCTCTTAGCAAGCTAGCTTCGAAAAGCAACACTTTCAAACGTGGACGTCGCGTGATCAAATCCCAATCATCAAAGCATCTATTACATCGTCGGAAAAATCTTGTTCTCCATGGCTTCGTGCATGTATGATAACGTTTGGAAATTGGCGGGAACATTAACGTCGTTGCCGACGTGGCGATCAGCAAGACCGTCACAGCTGGGCAGCAGCACCATGATGATGGCCTCTTCCCACGTCTTCGTCGCCCTCCTCCCTCGTTGTCATCATCCTCGTCCATCATATTCTTCCCCCTCTTACCTGCTGTCCGCTAATTAGCCACTTTTCCCCCCGTCTCTCCCTCCCCCTCTACTCTACTACCCTCTTCCCCCCGAATAGAGCGCACGGTCATTATCGCTGTACCTATCAGACTAGAAATCATCCCCCCCAGTAGCGCCATAACGACCATGCGTTGTATTCGGCGGAAGACTGTAGCTCGTTATCTCCTTCCTCTCCTCCACTTCCTCTCCAGACCATCGAATAGAACGCATGGCCGTGATCCCGGTGCCTATCAGACTCGAAGTGGCCCCAAATACAGCTATAATGACAGTGCGTTCTATTCGGGATAAGAGGGGACCTCGTCCTCCTCGCTCTCCTCCACCGTCGATTGGACAGGGTACATGCTATGGTAATCTCTTTTTCTTTTTTATTTTCGTATCGTTCCAATTCTGTGATGTCCCAAAGAACCTTCCCCTTGTCTTCTTGCTCTCGCTCCCATTCTCCGTCGTCCGCTTTGTACCGCTGCATCTGGCGGAGGCTCACGCTGTCGGACTTCTGGAATCTGACGGACGCTCGAGCTCTCAGACTGCTGGAAATGTAAGCCAGGAAACCTCGGGTTAACTACGGGTGGCATTGAGGCCATCACTGCTGGTGAAAGGAGGACCGAACAGGATCAATCAATGGCTGAACCGATCAGCCATGGCGCACTGACCCCTTTGCTTCCACCCATAAATAATGGTCTAATGGGGTCGTGGCCACCCCTCCCATCATCATAGCTTGGGCCAAAGTGCCAGGTCAGCACGAACCCAGTCAGCTTTCGCGACCGGATTCATGCTTGCTGACCACAGACACAACAGCCATGCCCGACAAGAGGACGTGGCGTTGATGTTACCCAGGGATTTGCGCTACCCTTTACCCTATTTGTTTTTTCTCATCGAGTTCCATCTGGATTCGAACTCAGGTCTGAGTTCCTTTTTTCTTTTTTCCTTTTTTTTTTGGGGCCGCCGTCCGGGGGACACGATCTGCTCGGGGCAAGATGCCTAACTTTGAGCTCTCCCCACGCGTCTCCGCTAACGCCGCAGGCACACTCGCACAGGATGAAAATGGAAACCTTGGCATCAGGAAGCCTGGAACCAGGTTGGGACCAGGATGGAACCAGGTTGGAACCAGGCTGGAACCAGGTTGGGACCAAGTTGAACCAAGTTGTACCGGGTCATAGGACCAGGTTGGGACCAGGTTGGGACCAGGTTGGGACCAGGTTGGGACCAGGTCGCAACTAGGTCGGCAGCAGGTTGGGACCAGGTTGCAACTAGGTTGGCAGCAGGTTGGGACCAGGTTGGGGACAGGTTGCACCTAGGTCGGTACCTGGTTGGGACCAGGTTGGGACCAGGTTCAATCCAACCAAGATGGGACCAGGTTCCAATGGGACCTAGATGGGACCATGTTGGGAGCATATTGGGAGCAAGTTGGGACCGTGTTGGGACCGTGTTGGGACCATGTTGGGACCAGGTTCAATGGGACGAGGCTAAGTGGGACGAGGCTAAGTGGGACTAGGTTGGGACCAGGTTTGGAGACCAGGTTGAGAGCAGGTTCAACCTACGCTAGGCCGATTATAGCACCAGCCTGCCCCCAGCCATAACCAGGTCCATAACTAAGGGCTGCCTGGATGTTACTGGGGGGCTCCTCCCCTCACCCTACTGGCTAATGCTTTGTGCAAGCATGAAGGTAATGAGCCTGCAATCCTGTGGGATCAGTGTGACCTATGCTCCGCCTATTACACAACTAGGTCCATCCCAGATGAACCTAGATCCTGTGGTATCAGGTGCAAACCTATGCGCGGCTAATTGCGCCAGCACGGCCCAGCAGGTCCATCATAGTCAAACCAGGTCCGCAGAGGCGGCAAGTGTGCAGGATTGAGCCTAAATGACTCATTTTTCAACCCAGGTTCAGTCTACGCCGGCTAATTATTGCACCAGTCCATCCAAGGTGCACCCAATGGTACCAGTCCTCCGTCCGCTAGCCCTGCTCCTGCTTCTGCTCTCCCTGCTGATATAAACGAATGGATGACCCTAGATCACTTTTGCACTAGGTTTACCATCCTAGGTCAGTCCGCCTACAGCGCCATGTCGACCCTCTGTTGTGACGCCCAACCTCACGCCCAGCGCGACTTCCTGATCGGAGTATGATGTGGGCCTGGAAGTGCAAAAAGGGGTGGGCCAAGGATTTTTGGGAAAGTGGGGGTGGAGTCCCCGTTCAGAACTGAGATCTCCTGTGGCAGGGTTTTTCGGGGGCACGAGTGCAATTTGACTGAGAGGGCGGACCGCTTCCGGTCGTAAGGCAGATGGCATGCGCGGATCGTTCAAGGCCGCTCGATCCACCCGTTTTGATGACGGCGGTTCGTCGAAAGGTCCATTCGGGGTGGGCGCGATCCTGATGAGTCAGGTCGTCGGCTGTCGCCACGTGGCGCCGGTCGTCGCGCGTTCGGGTTGGGACCTCGGGTTCCCGAGGCTCTCTGGTCGCCGCATCGTCAGCAGTTTCCGCAGGGCGTGCGAGGCCAGTATGGTGCTATGGCTTTCCACGGGATGACCCTGAGTTGATGGTACGGGAGAAGAAGACGGAAGGGAGGGAAGTTAGTGGAGATAACGACAAAACCGGGGGAAATAAAGTAGTGGGTGTGGTCTGAAGTGGGGAAATCAGAGCACCGGGGGTCGCTGGTTGTGGCGCAGTGAAACTCCCTAGGACACAGTCGATTCTCTGTTAGGCAAGGGAATCTCTGTCGGAAGCTCTCCTCTATCCAAGGGGTGAAGTATTCCGGGTCGTACAACGACCTTGAGCTCCCGGAGCGTGTCATCATGTCATCGTAGAGCCACGAAATTCCTAAGGGCGTGTCTTTGTCGATTGCGATCACCGCATGTGAGTACGTGCAGGCCACGCGAATCGAGTCGCGCTTACACGTGTTCACACGGGATGATTGCTTCGTTGCCGACACAGGATTGGCCACATCTAGTCAGACAATATCCCCTCAATCGTTGCCTTTTTTTTTATGTGTGGTTGGTTGTGAATCGACACGCGGGGGCGCGTGGAGGTGCGCAGATCAGATCGCACTTACGCGCGTCCCTGCGTGGCGTTCGTTGGTTTTTGGGCAAACAGCTACCCGATCATCTAATCACTCCGTAATTTCTAAGCATGCAAGATGCAACAATCGCAATAGCTCAATCAAGGGATAAGCGAAAATGAAAACAGTATTGATGACTATGCAAAATTCCTACCTTACTCATGAGTGCATCAAGATGGTAAACAAAAGGCAAAGGTCGGGCATAAGGACAAGCAAACAGACATAACATCCATTCATTCAGCATACACAACATCAGAGATTGAAATCACAAAAATGAGTGTGGGAGAGAGAAAACCAAGCCAAGATTCCGAAAACAAAAACGGGCAAATCGCCCTGATCCGATACCAAAATTTATATACACAAGCAGGGAGGGAGAACAGATGAAAGAAACAGCAAATCTGTGTCCATCAACCTCAGCTCCCTCTTCCTCTCTCTCTCTCTCCGATGCGGACAGCCCGTCGTCGTGCACCAACCCACGAAGTTGTCACCCCGCTTAGTCCTCCCGCATCCGTCAGGTTCGCCCGCGTCCACAGTCCGTCGTGGCCCGCGTCAACCCCGCACGTTTGGCACCAGCTCGTCGGGTGGCCCGACTCCCACTTCAACTCACCTCTTACTTCGCTCGTGAGCGGACCCTCACTGATCGCGCTACCTTGAGCTTCCACTTAGCTGGTTAAGAGAGCTAACTAATCGCGCAGCCGGAATTTATAGCGTGCATGCATGCGCAAAGAACACGGAATTACAAGGACCTGGAAAGGAAGATCAGGAGAGGGAACGCCTACGTTCTGCATGGCCAGATCGCGGCGTGGGGGACGTAGCCGCTCTCCACACATTGATCCGATCATGCAGACCGCGGCTACCAAAACGCAACAAAAAGAAAGAGAAGAAGGTCGGGAAAGGCGAAGCACAAGAAGAAAGATACAGTTACAATGGCGCCCTCCCAAAATTACAGTTACACACACGATTAAAGGCGCCGACTAATCAGAGTTCCGTTGCAGCCGTACGAAGAAGCGCGTAAGCAAAAAGCGTCGCGCGATCCAAAAAAATCCTATTTACAAAATTCCTAAATTCCTATCTAATACAGAAAAGGCGGAAAGCGCAAGTTCCGAAAGGGAAGTCTGAAATTCCGAGAGCCATCGGGGCTCGACAAGATTCGAAAAAGAATTCAAAAAGAAAGTTCAAAAAGAACGAAGCAAAATTCTCGCGTGATGTCCGCGCCTAAATTCCAAAATCGAAACAAAAGAAGTGATGTCAACAGTTATTAATCACGTGCACGGCGGCCCACCGCAGACACAACCAATCAATCAATCGATCGTCCCGGGACTCACCCGGCCCTGAACCCAACCATTCGAAAAGAGACGACGAAAAAGACGAAGAGGCAGGGATACTAATTCAATTTTCTTTCAATCTCGATCTCCCGTAATTGGCCCATCCTTCCCAGCTTAGGACCCCTCATTGCTATCGCGCAGAAAATCGCGCGGTGCAGAAATCGGTTCGTCACACTGTTACACCACATCTTCACGACACTAAGGGAGCTAGTAATAATGGGTGAGTAATGGCCTCGGTAATTTTCCGGGTAGATATGTGAAGTCCCTGGCCTCAACCTTTATGTGTTGAAAATGAACTACTAAAAGAAAAGGGTGAGATCCCACTTGCTTGGATTCTTTGTTCTGGACAATAAATTGCACAGATTGAGGAGCAAGAATGCAAAATTAGGGTAATTGCAACTTTTGCCAATGATGACCGATTGGTCAACTGCATGGGAGTAGGGAACGCAACCTTGAGAGCCTCTTTTTTTTCTCGTTTTGTATTTGTATCTTTTTTTTTTTTGTTCAACGGAAAAATTTCCCTCAATTAAATAATCATTCTATAGTGAAATTTCATTCTAAATTTTAAATTTGCATTCTATCTGAAAAAAATGTCATTCCAATTTTAAAATTTCCCGTCTTACTTGAAAACTTTCCTTCTAAGAATGAGGTATCCCTTTTTATTTGAACTGCATGCTAGAGATGGAATGAAAGTGTGGACGAGTTCATGAAATATTTTAATTGGACTGTTATTCTAAGTAAGGATTTTCAGTCATAAATAGGTTAATCCAATCTAAATTAGAAGATATTTATTGTAGAATGAAAATTTAATTAAAATATTTCATAAACTCGTCCAGACTTTCATTCCATCTTGAACAAATAGATGTAGTTGGAAGGGAAAACACATATTTCGACGGGAACTTATCAAATAAAACTGAAAATTTTACAATTGGACGAACATTGGAATGATAATTTATAAATATGAAGGATTTTTTATCATTTTGTTTTTATGGAAGATTTTTTCAACTTTCATTTCTCGTGGGAATTTTTCTGTTGTTTAAAAAAGGCTAAAAATCTGGAAAGGACGGCCTTTCAGGCCTTTTTTATTGTCATTATAGTATTACGGGGAACCCCGTAGCAGCCACATCCGTGCTCAAGCCTCCAATGAGGGAACATGTGGAGGCTGCACCCACCAGCAGGGAACGTGTGAGGGTTGCACCTACCAGCAGATGCGATACTACCTGCGACAGCAGGGGGGCGATACCGGCCAGGGCTCAATCGGTAGCATCAGGACCGAGCTTCTTCAATGGGCCAGTCACTGTGCCTCCCCTCCGGTCCCCTCCCCGGGCATGTGAGCATCAACAGTCTCTGCTCAATGCCACTCGGGGGGACCAACGACATATCTCTAGGTGGCGGGCGCCAAACTTGCCCAGGAAGGTACATGAGGCAAATGGGGATTGAACCCAAGACCTCCTGAATGACACTTGCGTGCCTTACCAACTGAGCTAGGCCGCTGGATTTTTTCCTTGTTGGTATTTTGTGTTTTTTTTTTGGGTCCTTACCTCTTGTAGATCCCGCTTACCCTACTCTCGTCAATTCTCCACGACGCATCCTCACTCCCCCTGTCCTACATCAGTGTCTTCCAGTCGAGGCAATCACCCTTCTACCACCATACTGCAGTTGAAGGCTCTAACACTGCGTAGAAACCCTGCTCAACCCAGGTTGAAGCATCTTTCAACAGACCCTATTGCGCAGCTTCTTTTGGCACTAGCATAAGCATTCTCTATACAGGCCTCATAGGTAGATTTTTTTTTTTTTTTTTTGTGGTGTGTGTGTGGGGGGGGGGGACAAGGTTCCAATCTATTCGTGAGGAGCAGCACGTGCTGGGAACCGGGCCCAACGTCTCATATGAAAATTTACATCGAATTTTGAAAGTTTGAGATACCGGGGTCATTACCTGGCTTTGACTGAGAGAACTTTGAGAGAATTTGGAGCTACTTAGAAAATTACTACGACAAACTACAGAAAAAGGTCTACCCATAACAAAACATGCCACCACAGAGGTCCTACAAATGCTCAAAACCCTGTGGATTCCTAGCAACCCTTCTAAAGCTCTCCAACACCGTCTTACTTGTGACGAACCAGCTTCTGAACCCGCGCCATCTTCCGGACCCCTTCTCTCTCTCTTTTTCTTTTCGAATTTTGCTCGGCCTAACAAGGCCCCTCTCTGTTTTGATTAAAGGTGCCTTGCTGAGACCCGTGTCTCCAGTCTCATTGATTCTTGAAATTCTGTTTTCGTAATTTAGGAAATGCATGAGAATTGCGCGCGTGTTAGTAAACACGCTAGAAATTTGGCCCGACAGTTAGCAATTCCGAAATAAACAGAACCCGACGTGTCCTTTTTGTGCATGAATGTTCTCAACTACGTCGCGGAACACTCTGGGAATTTTGGTGGGAATACAGATGGATGTGGGACTGCCTTTTCCCACGCCTACTTTGCGCGCGGATATGGTGATTTCAATTTTTGAATTAGCATAGGACTTAGGAATCTGTAACAGTTTTGGTGCCTCTTTTTGCATTTGTGATCGGCGCCATACAAGCGAGTTTCCCCCTTTCTGCTCCCCTCGCCATCTTCGACACTCCCTCCGCACCCGCGCTCCTCTTCCTCTGTAACCATTTTTCCCTCTCTCTCTTTCTTTCTCTCCTCCCCCCCCCCCTCGCCGCACCTTTTCTCTTTCTTTATCATCTGAATCTTGGATCCGTTTCGCGCTATATCCTGCACACCCTTCTTCCTCCCACTCTGAGTCCTACGCACAAGAACCTGGTCGATCCTCTCTTCACTCCGTCCAGCCAAAGAGAAGCATCGTGTAAGAGGAAACTCATATTACGCGATGACTCTGATTGGCTACGATCGGACTCCGAAGGATCAACATGGCTTTCGCCGGGCGATTATCCACAAGTTCTCTCTTACCCTTCCCTGACTCAATCTTCATCCTCCCTCGTATCTACCTCCCTTCCCGCAACTATAAATTCCGCAAGCGCGCCCGCAAATCTCTCTCTCAACTCGTCTGCCAACTTCCGGGAAGCAGTGGCTAGATGGTATGTGTGGAGTGCGTGTCGAAAAGTCCCGACGAGCTGACTATAGTCTGGCCGGCGGTGCGCCTGATCGCCACGACGGACTGTGGGATCTAGGCAAGCCGTGCAGAGACTAAGTCGGAGGGGTGACGATCGTTGTGGTGGAAAGTGGCACGGAGCCGTCTAAGATGAGTTGCTAGAAGTTCCAGAATCTTAAATCATTCTTAAGACCCCCATTGGCAACCAAAACCAACAAACCATGGATAAAGGAAAAACTCAAAAACATTCATGGTGACTACTCAAAACTCTACCAAGTGACTAGAATATGTGTGTCAAAAAGCCTCCCAACCACAAATCAGATAGGTGAAACCTATTTAATCCACCTACGACCACCACCAGCATGGTTGTTTTTAGCACGAACCAAAGCTCTTCCAGGCCTCATGCTCCCATCAGGTTAGGTTACAGAGTTGCACCACCTTGCTCCAGCACCGGCCAACATTGCTCCAGTTACAACCCTCGATGACCACTGAGACTGCCCCCGCAAACAACCCCCCATATCTCTTTACCAGGCCTCACGCCCCCACTAAGCTAGGTCACAGAGTTGCGCCACCTGGCTCTGGCTCCGGCCAGCGTTGCTCCAGCTTCGGTCTTCGAGGGCCACCGAATTTTCAACCACCCTTCGCAGGATCACAAATGACTTGCCAGATAGCACCTATTCCTACACCTTCTCGAGAGGCAAACCAAATGAAGAAAAATGGAAAGAAATACTAAATTGAATGTTAGAATTCTTCGAGAGAGATCGCCCCTCCCTCCCCCTACCCCTCCCCCCTCAGCCGAGTCAGCCCTACACTGCCTCCGCCGAGGTGAGTCACCCACTCTCCCTCGGCCCCAATATAGCACCAACCCTGTACCCCTTTTTCCCAGGGACACGCAGTTCCCACCTTAGCCACCTAAGTATGCCCCCCCACCCCTTGCCCATTTCTGCCTCTGCTGAGACTGACGTTGACTCACACACCAGCCCCTGCCCCAGAATAGGGCAACCCCCTACTCCGCCCCTACCCTCTTTAAGACATTCACCCCCCACCTTGTGATGCCCCTGCAAGGTAGAGCTCCCCCCACCCCCTTCTTACCTTTCAGCCCTCCAGGAACGATCCGATCCAGCCGACTACAGTTATTGATGACACACTTACCAAAATGTCGATCGCAATTTGCAAAAGCAAGGCCTCTTCAAAATTATGCATCTCCCACCATATGCACGTATCTCCAATTTAAGAGAAGCAAAAAATTAATTATCAGAGAGGGTCTTCAAAGTTTATAGCTATAATAGTAGGATTCCAAAATTTTCGGGTTCCAAGATTAGAAAATCATGATAGAATTTTACTTGGGACTTTAAAAATTATAGTCGAAATTCAAGTTTACATAATTATAGAACATAACCCTAAGAATTGTGCTGACCATTCGGAATGGATAATATATGTTTGTGTGTATGTGTATACATGTAGATGAGAATACTTTACTTAGCACTTTTAGAAATTATAGTTGAATTTTAACCACCAGTACCTACCGGTGTTCAAGGCCCGACCCTAAAGCTACTGGTAGGCCTAACCTACAGCTACGGTGACGAGTCTCGAAGTACCGGTACTTCGATAACATCAAAATTTGTTTACAATAAATGTGAACAAAATCAAAAGAAAAACAAACGAAAAACAAAGAAAACTTAAAAAAAAAAAAAAGGAAGAAGGAAAATGAAATTGAGAAAAAAGAACTGCATCGCGCCGTGAGAGAGAGAGAGAGAGAGAGAGGGAAAAAAAAAGAGAATGAATGCACCCGGGAAGGTGGGAGCATTCATTCCCATTTTCCAGATTTATATACGGGCGGGTACGGGCGGAAGGGGGAGAGACAGGGAGAGAGAGAGACGTCGCATTTACAGTTCCACTGCCCGACGAACGCACCGGGACTCTCTCTCTCTCTCTCTCTCTCTCTCTCTCTCTCTCTCTCTCTCTCTCTCTCTCTCTCTCTCTCTCTCTTCCCGTTTCTGAGTCTTACACCCACCCCGCGCGCGCTGCATTTTACTTTTATTTTTGTTTCGTTTCAAATCTCTTTTGTTTTTTTTTTCCTGTTTTTTTCTCTTTTCGTTTCTTTTTTTTTTTGGAATATTAGCGACCGGGCGTTTGTTCGCCCGACCCCCAAAAGTCACGGCGGGTTAACGGCCGCGACTTCAAAAAAACAACGGGGAGGTACTGGTGGTTTAAAGGGTATGTGTGTATGTGTGTGCATGTAGATGAGAATTTGGCTGATCATAAAATAAAGGATAAGATTATGAGTTTATTTTTCCAAATTTGATAAGCTGAATTTATACTGTGTAAGCAATAAATTAGAACAAGAATATAGGAGATTAGAAGATACAAAATTAAGATCAGCGAATCAAATTGAAAAGGTAGTCGACGCGAAGAGCGTCACACATATTCACACAAAATTCTCCTGCTCCATCGCCGCCGTGATTATTACGCCGCTACTTGCTTCCATGTCTTTAACCGATGAACCAAATCAAACGGAAGTTTGAAACCGCCAGCTTTTTTTTACGTTGCAGGCCTCTCTCCTCCCACTCCGCATGAGAAGATGTTCCTCACCTTCTACCCGCGCTACCCAACCAACCTCCACTAGATTCGCGCAGGAGCATAGGAGCAGGGTCACTACCATGCCCAAGATCTCATGAAAACTATCCTAATTAACCCGACAGTCTCCCCTTCCTCTAGCGTGTCATCCCACGACACCACATAAACGAAGCACGAAGCAAGAGACCTCTTCAGCATAGATTATCAAGGCTGGAAGAACCCTCAGTCGAAGCATCACGCCAATGGCCGCACCAGACAACACCAACGGAACCTCGCGTCATCGCCTGCCGCCGTACTCCCCATTGCCCACATCAACTCCTCGATATTCCTCGCAGAGTCGTGTCCACAAGGCGCCACCAACACACGAACCGGCCCATGTCAATAGCGGAGCGGCCGCGCCGCAGCCGGGTCCGTCAAGCACCCTCCACATCATGTGGACCTCGACCTGATAGGTAGACTAAATACTCTTGTATATTATTTTAGGACCTAAGCCGGAATTGAAAATAAGTATGCATGTAAGAAGAAATACCTCAAAATAAAAAGTAAAAAATGTAAAGGTTGTAAATTTTTTTAATTAACCATGATGATTACATACTAAAGGACAAAACAAGTCCCCTGTGTTGTTGGTTCAATTGTTTTTTTCTTTTGTTCATACCTGTTTTCTAAAAGGTTGAACGAATCCCATGTGTGGGTGATTTGGTTGCAAATTTGATTTTGATGCATGTTCTCTGAAAAGTCGGAACAAGTCGTCAAGGTGGAAGGTTCAGTTACATGTTCATGTTTTATACCTGGTTCATGAAAGACCGAAGATATCTGTGACATGGGAAGCTACAATATAAGTCTTTTTACATATTAACTTGTTTGCTAATGGGTAGGACTACACCTCCGTGGGGATGGTTGGTTGCATGTTTCTTTCAAGATTTAAGTGTTCTCAAATATGTTGGACAACACCTCGCCGAGAGTGGTTTAGTTGCATTTTTTTTTTACAATCTTATGTTTGTAAAGGGTTAGGCCAGACCCTAGCATGTGTGATCCCTTGCGTGATTATTTTGACTTGTTTCCTAAAGACTAGATAAAAGTCTAAAGTGAGTAGTATAGTTGTGTGTTTATTTATATTACAAGGATGACTAAAATAAGATTGAAAATTGTTAATTCATATTATTCAATGTATCCATACAATTAAGCTAAAAATAAAATAAAATAAAAAGATACACTAAAATACTTAATAAAATAATAATAAGCAATATATTCTTACATAAAATGTTTTAAGAGTATATTTTGATAGTTTAGTCATATAAGCGTTTGTCAAGTGTTTGACGTCTAGGTAGAATATAACTAGATGGACAAAGTTGATTTGAAAGGTTCATGACTTATTTAGGGGATTTGACATATATCTAACTCAGCAAGAATTTCAGAAGTCTACTTCCGTATGGGAAATGTTGCCTAAATTTTGGCTAAATCACTGCGTTTATGAAAATTTTAAGTAACTTCAAAACTATTTTTTTTAATTTGAATCTCGATTTTTTTAAAGGTTGCACTCCTGGAGGAAATAATGTCAAATTATTAAATAAATTAAGAGAGCTGGGTAAAATTTCAGAAAGACTCGAAGCTTAACCACCATTACCTTTCTCAGTGTTGAAAAAAATGGGAAATTATATACCACCCCACAGTTTTCGGAGGTCCCCAAGAGGCTCGACAGAAATAAAAAACAAAAGAAAAGATTGGGACCTTACGGACCCACGGTGAGGAGGTGGGCGGGGGGGCAGAATTGAGTATTTTGTATCCAGGGACATCAGGGAAGACCCTTACGAAAGTGGAAGTCACTGCAGTGCTTTAAGGAATGTATCAGGTCACTATATATAGAGTGTCTGTCCCTTTGTTTTCCCTTTCAAGTTCCTCTGGTCATTTTGTTTTTGTTGCTCTGCCAGCGTGTCAGGGCAGATTCCACGTGGTACTGTAGCCTATCTTACTGAACTCATACTCACACCGGTATTGTAGCTTCCTGTATCGGACTAGGATAACGCCACAGGGGATGTTTTTTTTTTTTTGTTCTTTATTTCTTCCTCACGGGGCAGACACCCTCATTGAGGGCATAATCTCAATAGCAACTCGTAGAATGAATATGGCCAGATCTGTGGAAGGCGATTACTATTGTTTTATTCTTTCTTTTTGTTTTCTTTGTGTCCTCTGCGTGCCTTGCCAGTGAGGCAGGGCGAATTCCATACGGGGCTACAAAATGTCCCACTGAACTCATACTCACACTGGTATTGTAGCTTCCTGTATCAGACCAGGATAACGACATAATGAATTTTGTTTTTTTGTTATTAATTTTCTCTTCACAAGACAGACGCCATGGTTGAGGGTAAAGTCTCACCCGCATCCACAAACTCGGAATGCATCTGATAGCGATGATGACGTTAGGGAAGGGTTTTTTTTTTTCTCTCGGTTGCAATGGTCGTGAGTACCAGGAAAGAAAATTCAATGAGACCCAGACTCGACAAAACTCTGTGCGCAGTGAAATTCAAGGTCGCAAAAACAAAATCTGAAGTAGTGATAGTTTAAAAGGTTTTATTTTAAATTTTGATTAATAAAAATATTTGAATCATACTTTCATAGGGCCAATGTTCTCCAAAGTTTTCTTAAATTAGGGACTAGGTTAAAATTCGCATAAAATATGAGTTAAAAAAAAAATATCTTTGGTTTAAGTTCACAATAATTTTGTGAGGTCCTCTTCTTAAATTGCCAGTACTTTTCCCCGCTTGAAAAACAAATACGCATTTTATATACCGCTGAAACTTTCTGGACCGAGTCGCCATTGATAAATTTCATCCGCACCATGTTACATTATGGGCCTCCAAAAGTTGCGATGGGGGACCTTCGACGGATATATGGTAAAAGTACTGGTGATTCAAAGCGAATACTGTTAAATTTATCTCAATCATTGATGTCGACAACAAGTGGTAGCATGAAGGATAAAAAGCGAGCTCGAGCTGAAAAAACCTAGGTTACTAGCCCGGGCGTCTGGAACCTTTTTCTATCCCGGGTTATCCGATCGGACAACTCCCCTGGTTGTCCGAGCGGGGCCCAGTGTCCGGGGTGGTGGAAAAATCACCTGTCGGTCCGACGGGTTTTTCGGCCCTACGGTGATGCTTTTTGGGGTTCGTAGTCCCCCCCCTCTGTCCGTCCGATTTTAGTGAGGTCGGTAGGCCCTCCGGAAACGAGACCGAAAAAGGCCCGGTTTGGGCCGTCAGATCTAAGAGATCTATGGCCCAGATCGAGCAAATTCAAATTCGAAATCAGTGTCTGACCTCCGTCTCCCAACGCGTGACTTCGGCACGTCGTGGCAGTTGGGCGATGCTGAAATCGCTCGCCAATGACCACGGCCCACCACGTGCTCCAACCCCGTTGCGGGTGCGTACCCTCCTTCTTCCTCCTCCTCTTCCTCCTCCTCCTCCTCCTCGTCCATCGTCGTGCCATGATCGTCGTCGCCATCCTCCTCCTCCTCCTCCCGGTAGTCTTGTTCTTCTTCTTCTTCCTCCTCCTCCTCCTCTTCCTCCTCTTCATCTCGTCCACGGCGGTGTCGCCACCCCTACCCACCCAAGTCCCCGCATCACCTTTTCGCCATCATCCTGTACGTCGTCGTGTATAATCCCCTCCCCGATTTTTTTTCTTCTTTTTTCAATCAATCAATCAATCAATCAATCAACATTCGATCCAATCTATGGATTTGATTGGATCGAATTTGATTGATTGATTGATTGAAAAACGAAAAATGGCACACCTCGTCGTTGCCTTCTCGAACCCCCCTTGCGATAAGTCTGGCGAAGTTCGTAGTTTTCATGCCCTGGGTGCCACACAGACGGGAAGCGTGCGATTCGGCCTGGCTACCAGTAGGTGCCCGTCGTGGTTACTGTCCGCGATCCTAGATGTCGACCTCGGGTAATCGGGTTTCCTTGTAGGAGTGTCGTTGTTCTCCTTCGTGTGTGTGTGTGTGTGTGTGTGTGTGTGTGTGTGTGTGTGTGTGTGTGTGTGTGTGTGTGGATAGAGTTTGTGCTCGTGTGCATGTGTGTGTGTGTGTGTATGTGTGCGTCTGTGTGTGTGTCTCTGTGTGTGTCTGTGTGTGTGGAAACTAGACTGTGTGTGTGTGTGTACATTGTGCATAGTGTGTGTGTGGTGTGTGTGTAGATAGTGTGTGTGTGTGTGTGTGTGTGTGTAGATACTAGATAGTGTGTGCAAAGAGTGTGTATGTGCTTGTGTGTGTAGTCACATGCAGCAGCTGCAGCAACGGGCCTTCAACAACACTTCGCAAGTTTCCAACCCCTTCCCCACCCCCGACACCATTTTTTTTTTTTTTTTTGCTCCGAATGGCCTAAAAAAAAATTAGGGGGGTCCCCTGGTGGAGCGCAGCCCCCCCTCCTTTTTTTTTTTTTTTTGCTTTCCATAATTTAAAAAAATGAGTTGTCCGGGATCCCGGACAACTCCACACAGGATGTCCGACTAGGACAACCGGCCGTCGGACAACTGGTAGCCTAGGAAAAAACTGAAAAAAATGTAGATTGACTTTCAACGTGGTAATGACATTTTAACTTAAATGTATGACCCATATCATTAGCAATTAAGAAGTATCGTAAAACACTTTAACCGATTTGTTGATAATTATTAATAATTGCTATCATTTGATAATACTATAATAGGTTGGTTTTTCGACTCAACTCTCACTTACCTCTCACTGACATTCACCTCCCACACCGACATTGTAGACTTGACCGCACATAGAATGGCTTTTCCATTATTTTTTTCCGTCATCTAAAAACTTCATGTTGACTTGAAAGAGTATTTAAGTCATGGTATTGGATTAGGTGTAATAACTTCAAAAAAATATATTTTCTAGCGATGTCGAGCGCAGCGTTGCCGCATGGGGACCCTTCCGGCGGAGTTCGTCAGTTGTACCTGTCGCGAACCCCTACGACAGGATAGAGGTCGTGCAAGAAACTACTTACCTCTGTCAAAGGGGCTGTCACCGCCCTTGGACATGCGTATCCCCACCGAGCTACTGAACCATGTGCGAAAGTTGCTCGAATGCAATTGTGGAGGTGGCCCAACCGAGGGGTTTTTTTTTTTTTTTTTTTTTTTTCAAACTCAACCCGAGTGAGTGCTAGGGGTGCTGATAAGAGCAGACACCACTAGCATGCTCGGGGCGGCTCCGTCTATTGGTGGGGAGCAGCACCTGCTGGAAACCGGGTCCAAAGTCCCTTAACATTTTAGAATCAAATAGTCTGTAATCCAGCATGCCATGTGTCAACCCTACTGCAAAGAGTAAGTGATCACCCGAATCGACACACGACCACCCATCATTAACCTGATGAGCAACCCTGATTGCCTGAACCAAGGAGCCCATCACACTATAGAGTCATCTCCCCACTCTGAAACCCTCGTAACGAGCTTGTCACGAGCCAAGAAAACTCTTGTTATGTCATGAGGAGGAGGGGTATTCAGGAGAGGGAGTCAGGAAGTCGGACCAAATCCGGTTTCACCTTCACACTCTCTATTATGAGGTTACCTATACCAATGTTCCCCCACAATCCTTATGATCCACAATTCCACTCAAGCGAAGAAACACTGATGCTCAAATTGGAAGCTCGTCGGCCCCGTGGCAGAGCGCAACCAAATTACGGAGGCAGTTGTGATAGCTAACCCTATAGCTGCATCCTGCCTCGTCAAATGGTAAGCCGTATTTCCAACATACCGTGTGCCCGTCGTACTAAAACCGTGAGTGATCCCCCAGACTGACACGTGGGCACCCACCAATTTTGATGAGCACCCTCGATTGCCCTCCGTGAGTGATCCCCAGACTGACACACGGGCACCCACCAATATCATGATGAGCACCCTTGATTGCCCTCCTCTAGGGAGCCCGTCTCAATATAAACTCAGCTCCCCACTTTGAAACCCTTAGCATAAACGAGAAACTTCTTGCAACACTATGAGAAGGAGGGGCATTCAAAATAAGGAGCCCGCCCGAGGTTGATTATAGTCAAACCCCGAACCATATTCAACACTGATGCGCAAAATGATAGCCAACAGCCACATGGCAGAGCATGACAACCCTGATAACAGTCGTGCTGCGCTTCGCCACGTGGCAAAATGTATGTTCGTAGCAAATTATGTTCTCCTTAGCTACCAATTTAAGCCAAAGTTTCTCGTTCGATGTAGCATAGACGGTACGCGCGGTCGAACGCCTTAATCGGACTCGTGTGCGAACTGACGCTCCGGGGGCTGATCTCCCGAGGGTGGCTCTACGCCGGTCGACAAGGACGTCCGATCTAACCAAGCGATACGCTTCGCCAAATAAAACCAGACTTCGTACATACATCGGGCCTAGTCTCTCTTTCCACATTGGACCCATAGCCTGTTGACGATGAAATAAGTGAGTGTCGCGCGACAACGCAAAACCTTTTCATATCGACTAGTCATACATGAATATGTAAGCAATCGCAAGGATGACGTACTATGTAGTGCCCATAGCGTTGTGGTCCTCGTTGATTTTAAGGGTAGCTTTCGACACTCAAGTGTCGACTGACAAGCGTCTTGAGAGGTTAATTTCGTAACGCTAGACAATCGCGAAAGTGATTGCAAGACCTACCCTCTTCCGCACCCTGCGTGGAGGAGTGGTAGGCGGGCTTCGGCCCTTTGTGGCGGCCAAATGCCTCTGACCTTGAAAACGGGGCTCCATCTTCGGAGGCCTTGGACAAGGTCAAGGAGTTTGACTTTGACAACTGCGACAAACCTCATCGTCCAACCATAAAAATTTAACCAACAGATTAGAAGCGGTCTTCCCTTTTCACTCAATCCCGATCGGCTCGATCCTCACACAGTCAAAATAGACCACGCGAATATACAATATATAAATGTGAAGGGAAATTGGGCACTAGACCACCACTCTCACAATCACAGTGTGACTTCCTTCCAAATATATATATGATCGCAAATAAAGTCAAATGCGAACTTCAACTCACAAAACATACCTGCAATCACACGCAGATTCAACATCGACAGACCACACACTACACGGGGCCAACTTCAACCACTCTCTGCACTTCAACCCTTGCTTTATTCACACAAGCCCCAACCTTTGCCCTGGGCAGTTCTATTGGCCCTGTGGTGGAGACGTTGTACCCATAACATTGAAAATGTGAGGTTGGATGGACCAGAACTCACATACACTATCAAGCAACAGGTACAAGCTGACATCACCTCAATGGGAACTAGTGAAAACCCGAATCTCTACCTTTCACTCCACAAAAGAAATCCAACAGAACATCCAACAAATCAGTCGCAACCGGCTTGGGGGGCAAACGGGGGGAAACTGGGGACAATGAAATAGAATGAAACACAAGGAGGAGAACATGGGGAGGACCACAGGAAATACCAGCTCTCCTTTCACGAATGGACCACACTGGACCCAACGATCCTACTTCGGCCGCCTTCGGACTTTTCTGACCCATTCCCACCATCCTCAATGAGCCTGGTAGAAAGAGGGGGGGAACGTGGGTCTGTCCCAAGTTGGGGCTGAGATGGGCTGCCAGCAATCTGGGTAATCCGTTTCGGTGGAGGCAATGTTGGGATAGGATGGGAAGGAAGGGAGGAGGGGGAGATTTCTTCAATCTTCGGTGTAACCTGTACTAAAGATCCATTAACATCTTCTTAATTAGACTATAACATGCTTATCTGGATTCTTACATTCTTCTCATATCGGACATAGGATTTTAGAGATGGTAGAATCCTAGCTGTCACCTTGCCAAGCTGTGGTGTTTTGTGCCCTTTGTTTGCCAACGCCAGAACGACGCTAGTCGGTGCTGGGCGTAGCCCTGTAACCTGTTTGTAGCAGGAGCGTGAAACCTGGTAGAGAGGTTTGGGGAGTCGTCGAGGGAGGAAGACAAGTCTTCCAATGGCAAACTAGGGGGGCCTGCCATGACAACCTAAGGGGTCGGGTATAGTCTAGGTAGTGAGAACACGTCAGCTATGGCCGGTACTGGTTGGGATGATATTGTCTTTCGAGTGTTGTGTTTGGTATAAGGGGGAAGAGTCTTCCCGGAAGACTAGGAGTTGCTCATAGATTGTGAGGCTAGCATCATCATCACTAGTAGCATTATCTCACAGTTTTCATAGAATCAGCAGAAGTTCATCATCATCATCATCATCATCATCATCATCATATGAGGGACGCTGAGCCCAGTTCTCAGCATGTTCGGTTCGGTCACTCCGGGTAGATTGTGAGGACCCCGGCCTCAATCTTCTTATTGGTAATATCAGACTTGGGCAGTGGGCCCGCTTGTTTAACAAAAAAAAAAGAAAGAAAAAAGAAAGAAATACGAGGGGGATGCTCAAAGAGGAAGGGTGACTGGAGGGCAAATGGACAGATTCTTAAATAAACACAGACAGAGCTCAGCCTGGGAGTCTGGAGACAGCAGACATGGAAAGTACAGCGTAGGGTTTAGGGTTTTGGGTACAACATTAGGTCTCGGGAGACGACAGCACAGGGTTTAAGGTTTCAGAGACTGAACAGCGCAGAGGTTTCACGCTTGGGCGGTAATCAAGAAAGACACAGTATAGGGTCACAACTCGGAGACAGAAAGGGACAAGGGGACAGATGACACAGCATTTGGAACAGACGGACGACATTTGGCGCCCTGCTTAAGGGTGAAGAGGATTATCTAGCATCTGCAAAATACTTCAGAAGTTGAAGTAACCTCAGTACGCAGCTACCAAGAGGGGCAAATGGGGCTAGGTATTAAGGTTGGTCAGACGCTCAGTAGCAGGGCTAAAGAGGCCCCCTTTGTCAATCCCTCTCATCTCCTCGCCCGCTCAGTCAATTCCCTGGGTGCAGGGTAATCAATGCTAGCAGGGAATCTATGTTCTCAGATGCTCATTTGTGCAATGGGACGCTGGACCCGTTTTCCTGCAGGTGCTGCTCCCCACCAATTGACTCGAGCAACCTGTCAGTCGGCTAGGAGGGGATGCTCTTCTCACCTCTCTTAGCGGCCGGACTGGTTTAATTGCAAAAAAAAAAAAAGACCGTGCTATAGTGACCATGCTAAGCATGTTGAAAGCCATTTCAGACCGAAATTTGGACATGCTTGGCACGGTCATTATAGACTGCTATAATGACCGTGGTGCTCAGCATGTTACTTAATGTTCAGGGAAAGCCAGAAATAGCCGATTGCTTACCAAACAGACCTAGCTCAGTTGGCACACCTGCAAACTGTGGGAATAGAGACCCGAGCTCAAATCCAAACGCATCTAGATAAATGAAAGAAAGCAATGATGAACTACCTGGGGCCGGTCAGTTCGCTGAGGATATCTCAAGGGCCCTCTTGGACCATTTCTCTATTTATGCGTGTCATCCGTGCGCAGGGGCCATGCTAATCTTCTCTGTGTCCCCAAGGACAAGGGCTTTCTTTTTTACTTGAAAAGAAAAGCAAAAACAATTGAACAGAAAAAGCCCGCTGGGTGACAAGTTGATCGGAATTACCACAATGCATGAGCAGGGGGGTTTTGCACCAGCAATGGGTACATCATCCTGGTCGTGGAACCCAGCCGGGTCCGACACGGATGCCAAGAGAGCTACGAATAATACTTTCTCATTATTCAAAACATAGACCAGAGCCATCAACCTACCAGCACCTGTAACAGGCAAGGGTTCTTATACCTGTCTGCGGTAGACAAGTTGACGTTCGAAAGGAAAAAAAAAACAAAAAACAAAAAACAAAAAACAAAAAAGAAGTCCATGTCAATGCCTCGTATTAGCGGTATTCTGATCAGTAGCGGGGGGAGCTCAGGGCTCCTCTGTGCATGCACGAATTTGAACCGACAACCTAAGCCTATGTCAATGCCTCACATTAGCGGTATTCTGATCAGTACTGGGGGCCTCAGGCCTCCTCTGTGCGCGAGTGGATTTGAACAGACACCTTTGGCCACGAGAGCCAAGACCATTAACCACTACAGCCATGACATGCATTTGGAAACTGAGCCCATACCGGCAGTGATATCCAGACCACCCCTGCATGGCTGTAGTGTCCTTACTCACACCATACAACACCACTCAGGACTTACCTCCGCCCATACGCAGGCAATTGTCGCACACTTCACTCTTATCAGCACATGACCCCGCCGCTGCTACATAACGTGGTCACACCGACGCAGCTCTTCCACATGGGTTCCCAGGACCCTTGGTATGAGGCCAAACCCCTTCAAGAAACCGTCTATTTGTCAATGCCTTGTATTAGGCCAAACCTCTCTACACGCCTCCTTACACAACACCACCTCTTCAGACTCCTCCTCAAGAAAGCAACCACCCTCCACCTCTGAACGTAGTCGGGCTGTCATCATTGTGAATGTATGTGTACATGTTGCCACTGTTATTAAACCGTCAGTTCGCCCAAAGCAGAGAGGGCTCCTACGTGTTTGCGCGGTTTAGCTTATAGCTTTTTTCGATTCGGGCCTGGGCCGGTAGCGAAGGCGGCACACCACTTTACAAAGGCGCAGTTGCGGGCTCGCAAGCTTCGGAAGGTAACTTCCTCGACTTAGCTCGTGTGAAGTGGTGGTTTAAGACCATCCATCTTCAGTGGGGACAATCGCTGCTGCACCTTGACAAGGTGGTCTCTAACTGTTCCAGCTGTTGTCGATTATCAATTACTGAACCCATAATTATTGGGCCCCTGGGACAATCACTGCTTCACCAATACGACGAGTTAACTAATTGTCGCCAAAAAAAAAACCATAAAATTTGACCCCCAAGGGCCCAAACCCTAATTTCAGTTTTGGACCTGTTAGTCAGAAGCTGAAACTGGCGGTCCCCGTTAACCACGTGTGGCCAATTGTGGTGCTTGGACCCATAACTGCTGGATCCCTGATTGCTTGATCCCCTAATTCTGAGGGTTCATCACTGGTACACATGTACAAATGCAAACACACCTACACTTCGCTCCCCTCCCCCACCATCTGCCCATGCCATCTTCTTACCCCTG
Source organism: Chara braunii (assembly GCA_003427395.1). Classification (NCBI taxonomy): domain Eukaryota; kingdom Viridiplantae; phylum Streptophyta; class Charophyceae; order Charales; family Characeae; genus Chara; species Chara braunii. The sequence goes on from BFEA01000993.1 coordinate 204,865, forward strand.
CCCCGGGCTGGTAAGAGAGGACTATGCTGCTCCCAGTCGGGTGAGTAGGTAACCGTTCTCAATTGCACTTCGACAGTCTCTACTGAACTATTTATTTATTTATATATTTATTATAGAACAATGGTGTTGTTCTATATAAGGGACGCTGGGCCTGGTTCCCAGGAGGTGTTGCTCCCGACCAATAGACACGAGCCACCTATCAGGCAAGATATCAATCGAGAAGCTGCTCTTACCACCCAATCAATTGCAGGCTGGCAACCAATATGCTTTTGCAAAACTAAATAAATAAATAAACAAATACATAAATAAAAAAGTAAATAAATAATTTAAATAAATAAATAAAAATGGTGCTGCAATCCAATGAGAGTATGGATTACCAGCAACTCTCTCTCTCTCTCTCTCTCTCTCTCTCTCTCTCTCTCTCTCTCTCTCTCTCTCTCTCTCTCTCTCNCTCTCTCTCTCTCTCTCTCTCTCTCTCTCTCTCTCTCTCTCTCTCTCTCGCTCGCTCGCTCGCTCTCGCTCTCGCTCTCTCTCTCTCTCTCTCGCTCTCTCTCTCTCTCGCTCTCGCTCTCTCGCTCTCGCTCTCTCGCTCTCGCAAGCCTTTATTGAACTGTTGTGCTGCTTTAATCGCAGCTGGTTGTAGGTGTTCCGAGCTCCTTCATTGCTTTGGATGCATGCACTGTACTCATGTGAGGACACTTGGGTATGGCCCCCCCTATCATGAGCAGGGACCGTTTCTTCCCATATCCCCCAGCCAGACAAAGATGTAAGGCTGATCCATTGTGCGTCGGTCTTCGTCAATGTTGAGTACTTGAGTAACCCTTCTTATCCATTGCAGGTACACGTTGGGTAACCCTTATCCATTGCAAGTATACGTTGAGTACCCCTTGTCCATGGCACATGGATCATCTTCGACGTGAGGCTTCGACCACAAAGTGTACGTCGGGTTCATCAACTCGGTCAACTGGAAGCATTTGTTCCGAGATGTCCAACCAACGGTGGTAAGTCTCGGCCGCCGTATCTGCTTCATGCAGGTACCCGGACGAAGTGGGAGCAAAGAAGCGGTGCCGTGCAGCAAACCCTTCCTTTTTCATTGTGCGAGGATCCTCTTCAATGTTAGGTTAACCCGTATCCATTGTTCGTGGATCCTCCGCTTGGTAACCCTTATCTGTTGCAAGTACATGTTGAGTAACCCTTACCCATTGCAAGTAAATGTTGGGTAACCCTTATCGATTGTGCGCGACTCCTCTTCAATGTTTGTGTAACCCTTATCGATTGCAACGACATGTTGGGTAACCCTTACCCCATCTCTATGGATCCTCTTCGATGTTGGGTAACCCTTGTCCATTGTGCCTGGATCGTCTTCAATGTTGGATCGCCCTTAGCCATTGTTAGTGGATCCTCTTCAATGTTGGGTACCCCTTATCAATAAAGCACATGCTGGGTAACCCTTATCAATAAAGCACAACATGTTGGGTAACCTTTATCAACAAAGCACATGTTGGGTAACCCTTCTCGATTGTTGCGTCAATCATCTCCAATGTTGGGTATACCTTCTCCATTGTGTGTGGATCCTCTTTGATGTTGGGTAACCCTTATCCGTTGCAGTTACATGTTGGGTAACCCTTAGCCTTTGCAGTGTGACTCCTCTTCCATGTTCAGTAACCCTTATTGATTGCAGCTACATGTTGGGTAACCCGTATCCGTTGTCTGTGGACCCTCTTCAATGTCCCATAACCCTTATCCATTGTGGGTGGATCCTCTTCAATTGTGGGTAACCCTTTATCCCTTGTACCTGGATCCTCTTCAATGTTGGGTAACCCTTTATCCCTTGGAAGGACATGTGGGGTAAGTCTTACGCCGTGTGTGTAGTGGATTCTCTTCATGGTTGAGCAACCCGTGTCCATATCCATATATATTGCTACGAGACTATCAAGAGTAAGCCTACTAACACGACTCCTGGAAAGGAGAGAAGCGCTCTCTTGATCAACGTGCGAAGAGAGAATGGTTCACTCACGTAGCAACGTGGGTGGATGCCGTTCAATGTTGGCTGGGTAACCCTTGGCTGTTTTGCATGGATCCTCGTCAATGTTGGGTAGTGTGTGGATGTCGTTCAACGTCGTGTAACAACTTATCCATTGTGCAATGATCCTCTTCAATATGAGCCATAATCGACGATTTGATGTTATCGAATGAGGATGGCCTGCCAGCATCACTCCCGTGTTGTCCGGCCTTCACACAATCATTGGTATAGTGATCAACACATCGAGTAGCCCACCATTTTTTTCAACAGTCCTATGAGGACCACAAAATCAGGCCCTTACTTCGAATGGTATGGGACAGTATTGGCAGCAGCTTTTCCCTCACAGCATGAACCCCCTCGTCCCAAAGCGAGAACCCATTCGTCCTTCGCTGGAGTTCGGGACATTGTCATGACAGCTCGCAAACTAAGGAAACAGCATTTCAGATCTGATTCAACAAAGTTGGTTCATTTCTAATGCCTTCTTCCCCCGAGCACAGCATGCGGTAGTTACACCTGTATCTGGCCTGAAAGGTTCTCTGAATCCAACTATAATGACTCGGCATTGTGTTTGGATCCTTATCGGGGATAAGCGCCTCGCTAGACCCCACAAGAACCTTTGGTTCACAGTCACAGGCGCGCATTAACATGAACCCGATCGCCATGCAGACTGCATTCATGCTCATCTATCATGATTTCAGTCAAGTATGCCAACCAAAGTTCCCAGTAGTAGATGGTGCAGTTTGCCCACCTCCTTCTGAGTTTTGTGCATCCCAAAAAAAGGGGCTGATGGATGTAACAATCGCTTGTAACTCACAAAGGCGATCGGAACGCCCTACGCACAAATCTCACTGTAGATGAGCCTACAGCTGGCTGCATGCCAACTGCAAGTCAACATGTCCATCCTGACCGTCTGTATAATGCTCATTTTGCAAGGCAAAAGGTACACCCTGACCGTACATTCCAGAAGGTAATGTGGCAAAAAGGGCGCACAGACCCACAGCAATTGCCAGATAGTCCGCAGGGCTGAAAAGTGCATTTGTATGCATGCTCTGCATTCGTCGGTCTTTCTGTCTCATCTCAGGCGCCTTGCAGTTTGTTGTGTGCTTGGAGCCACGGTTGCTTTCTGATTGCGTGCCTCCTCTGCCTGGCAAAACCCATGGCGATTGCGATGTAATCTCCAAGACCGCACAGTGTGTCCGTACACATGCTCCACGTTCGTTGATCTTTCTGTGTCAAATCTTGCTTGCTTTGCACCGAGGGCTTGGAGCTATGGCTGCTTTCTGATTGCATGGCTCTTGGGATCCGGCAAACATTGTTGTACACTTTCTCATCGTCCGGGTCATGCTATGCGGGAATCATCGTGACTGATTGGTCTGTATCGGATCAGGGCTGACATGACCACCCTTGTGCTCGTGCCTCATTATTGGGCAGGACTTTGCAGTCAACCTGCTTTCGATTGGCGGGCTGGGAGCAATACAAGAAGAAACCTTCACAATGTATCACGTCAGGCACTCCTTATGGGTTCCATCACAGAGTTTTCGATCGCGGACTCGAGGAGTTTGACACGAGCTTCGGCCTCCGCCTTGTGCCTTTCTAGCTCCTGGATCCGATCCCTCCACTTGGCACGCAAAGCATCCTTCTTGACGACCACCTCGGCCTTGAGACCCTCCACCATTTCCCTTAGCTCCATGACCTCCACATGATGAGCACTCCTTTCTTTCTCTAACTCCACTTCGCTCTGCGTTCTCCATCTCTTGAACGCCTCTAAATCCTGGCGTGCGTCTCTCAGTTCTCGCCGAGCACTCTCCTCTCTCATCCTGGCCTTGCTCACCTCTTCCTCCAAACACTTCCTCGTGACAATCTCCTTTTCCAGCTCCATCTCCATTGCCTTGACAGATGCATCTGCGACGGCCAGAGTTTTGACTATGGCCTGGTTCTCTTCTTTCATCCTACTGAGATCCTTCCTCGCCCTCTTGTAAAGCACCTCCATCCCAAACGCCTCAGACTGGGCACTCGTGATTTGAGCCTTCACATCCTGCAATGCCTGTTCTGCAGCTTGCTTGAGCTGAGTAGCCTCCTGTATCCGCATTTCTGACTCCGCAATCTTACGACTGGCCGCTTCTTCTTTCTGCTCGAGTTCTACAATCCGCGTCTGCAGGGAGGTAAGCTCAGCCCTGAGCTGCTCTGAAACAGCCATTCCCTTGCTCAGCTCATCCTTCAGCTGTCCCACCTCCCCTCTTAGTCTTTCCACCTCTTTGGCGACCTGCTGCTCCCTCTGGGTGTCTCGTTGGGAACTCCCGCGGAGTTGCGATCCTCCTTGCCGGGCGTCATCTGCCTCTGAGTCCCCAGAAAGGGCATGCCTAGGGTCCTCTGATGTCAGTGCTCTTCTGTCTGCAGCTCCAACCTTCTCGTCGGCCTCCACCATTCTTGCCATTGCTTCAACTAGCTCCTTGTTCTCCGCCTTTGCTGAATCGGCGATCTGCTTCCATCTCGTGTTCTCCTGCACCAGTTCCGACATTTCCGATTCCATCCGGGCCATCTCCGCCCTCTTACACTTGTTGTCCATGCCCAGTCGTTGAAGCCGGGCCTTGCAGTCGCCAATCTCCGACTCCAGCGATTTCACCTTTGCCTCTAGCCTCTCCTCCTTGTCATGTGCCCATGCCTTGAAGGCTCGCTCGTCCTCGAGTGACCTGTGGAGAGCAGAGACCTCGGCCCGAAGCATCGCCACTTGTTGTTCACTGTCCTGCAGCTGCTGTCTACTCTTTTCCACCTCGTCACTTAGGGCATCAACCAACCGTTCTGCTATTCCCTTCTCTTCAATCTCCTTCTGCAACTGCTCTTCTACCTCCCTCAGCTGTTCGTCCAAAGCCTGCAGCCTAGGACGCAACTCATCCAACTCGGTGTTGGCCTCTTTCAGCTCCTTCTCGAGGCGCTGCGACGTTGCCTGATCCTCTTTTCGTCTTTCCCTTTCTTCATCCCTCTTCTTCCCAGCTTCCTCTAACATCTGCCTAACCTGCTGCAGCTCAGCTTTCACGATCCGAATGTGAGATTTGACCTCGTCGCGTTTGCTCCGCAGCCTCTCCTTTGCTGCCGAAAGCTCCTTCAGTTCATCCTCAGAAACCCACCTCCCTCCTCCGGGAGCAGGAACCTCCGTGGGTGCTGCAACAGGGTGGCTGGGCTGATCTCCTGTAGTCACCCCTCCCTCTCTCCCTCGTCCACCTGCTCCCCCTCCTCCTGCCCCCCTTTCTTCTCCTGACACCTTCAGAGCCTCCGAAATCAAGGGCAGCTGCGGCTGTTCCCTTTGGCCTACCAATATCGACAGCTTGCGCATGGCCATCTGGCACTCTCCTCGGGCCACAGACAGCTTCTCTCGCAAGCTCTCTTTTTCCTCCTCGACAGCCTTCAACTTGTCCTCTGTCAGCGCTCTCTGCTCCTCCTCCTTTGTCGTGCTCATCTTCTGCGCCCGCAGTTCTTTCTCAAGGGCAAGAATTTTCTCATTGCCCGACTTGATGGCTCCCGCCAACCGACTGCAGTCAGCTGCGGCCTCCCCTAACCTCTGGTCTCGGACAGCAATGTCTCTCAACGCAAGGTTCAATCTGCCTCGAATGAGCTCAGCTCGACTCCTCATGTTCTCTGCTTCTTCAGCCTTCACATGCAACTCTCTTTCCAACAACTCCACCCGCTTTGCATTCTGCTCCCTTTCTCTCTGCAGGCGAGCGGTGTCTGCTCTCTCCTTCCTTGCCAAGCCCACCTCTGCGCCCATCGCCTCAATAGCGCGGTTCTTCTCATGCAACTGAGCAAAAAGCATACTCCTATGTCGAACCACGTTGGTGTACTTGGCCATGAGATCTTCATACTCTGCCCTCGCTTCTCCCAGCTCCGTCCTCAGCTTCTCTTCCTTTGCTGCACTCTCTCGCTGCTTGGACTCTCCTATCCTCGTCTCCTCTTCCATGGCCGTCACACGCAAAGTGTAAAGCGACAGCCGATCCATAGCCTCTGCCAATCGCTCCCTCAGATGATTCAACTGCAGCAGTGCGTTCTCTCTCTCTTCCAGGAGTTCCGCGACTTCCGACTTGAACTGGATTTTCAAGCTTCTCTCACACAGGCTCGCATAAGCGCGCCAGAAATTAGAAACCAGCTTGCTTCGCTGTGGGAATGCCCCAACCAGTTCTCGAATCATATCATGTTGCCCAACGGAGTAGACAAACAGCAGCCGATACATTCTCTCTATTTGCCGAAGCGTCAACCCCTTCTTCAAAAGCTCTGCCCTTCCAAGACCGAACTCCTCCAATCCTTTCCTTGGAGCCTCAAGGAGGCTGTCCCTATGTTCACCTGCAGGATCATCAGCATTAGGATTGGTGCTGGGGGGCCGAGTGCCCACGGAACCATGTGTGGACGGACGAAGTGGAGCAACAGTGTTCGAGGATTCTCGTAGCCCTGTAGGGGGCCGGGAGGATTGGTCTTTCCTAGGCTTCTTCTTCACTACTAGCGAGTTATTAAGCCACGTTTCTAGCATCAACAGATCGGCGTCTGTTCGCTGCCAAGTCAGAGATGCTTCTGTTGAACCTGAGAAGAGATCTGGAGGAAGTGGCACTTTCGAATGATCGACAGGCCACCAGCTGGCCATCCGCTCATGTGTCAGGGGGGTGAGCCAAACGCCCTCCACTGCAGCTGTAGCAGCTATAGACCGGGGGGCTTTGGATTTCTGTTCCTCGCCAGCTTGGGCATCCTCCCCTTCATCTTGCTGTTCTTTAAATGCATCCCCCTTCAGAATAGAAGGGAGTGTGTTTTCGTCCAAGGACGACACCGAAAATAGCGGCCGCGGGGAGGAGTCTCCTCCTTTGCTCACGACCGGCCAAGATGGACGACTGGTGGCAGGGTCCGTTGTCTGAGGCCCTTCCTTCAGCTCCTCTAACAAGTGTTTTACATGGACCTCTTCCATGTCATCGCTGCGAGTCAGCCCTACGTACATGTCTGGACCGCGGCCCCGACCATAATATCCATGCATGCGCCTAGGAAGAACCATCTTCCGCCGTCTTCTCAGTCCCAGCATCGCTGGCATCTGCTCCCTCCAGCCCAAGGTCCCGGCTACTTTGCTACCCCCACCTCGACCAGAGCTCCACGAAAGTGGACGAGGTTTCTGTAGCCCCGTCACCCGTGGACCAGCTGTCTGTGCAACTATCATCAACCTCACATTCCCTCTGGGGAGCTCAAACTGCCGTAACCTCTTTCCTGCATCCGCGATGGTTGCATCGCCCCCAGGCACCGCCTGTCCCTGAACTGCTGCCATTTTTCCTAAGCAACCTATAGCAAAAAAAATAGCATGCAATCCACCAAGTGGATACAGTCGGTCAATCAAAATCAGGACCCTGCCTCTCACAGCAGACAGAGTCCATGTCAACCGACAGATCGACTAAAAAAAAATCGGTCGATCGTCGTGGTTAGCTCTGTGGGGCTGTTCCAACTGGTCACAACTTGCACACAACCTGATCCTATCCGGACGCACCCTCCCTTTCTTCGAACAATCTACACTCAGAAGCAAACTGCACCAAATGCTCCCCCCTTCCTCCCTCCCTCCCTCCTCTCTCTCTCTCTCTCTCTCTCTCTCTCTCTCTCTCTCCTGTCTCTTATACACATCTAGATGTGTATAA